>VDFB02347743.1:0-22701 GCA_007258455.2 Sequoia sempervirens | reverse complement strand
GAATCCGCATCCATCCGTCATGCAGAGATAAAAGCTTCTAGAAGCATCTACTATCCTGAATCTCTCTCTGTCCTCTGCTAAACCCTCATGGATGTGATAACTGTCCAACCCATCATGCCAACTAACACCATAGTCGCCCTGTAACCATGTACCTGTATGAAAAATCTGCGACATAGAAGTATCAAGCCTTGTCAAATACATATCGGCATGATGTAAAACGGACTGCTGTCCCTGCAAGTAATACCCCACAGACAACTGAGTCAAGTACTTGCAGCCGCCAACCCCATCTTGTGAAGATGGTAACTCTGCACACAATAATGAATTACTCCCCTCAACTGTACCGAGAGAATCACCCTGTGCACAAGTATGGTGCATCGAATACAAATCATGTACAGGTGGATCAAAGGAAAAACTATAAGCACTCCTCACCGTGTACACCTCATTAAACTCCTCTGTGAGTCTTGTTTGGAATTGCGATGCACTGGAACAATCCCAAACACTACGATTATCACCCAACCAAGAACTAGCATCAAGAGTACGATCAGCCTCCAACTCGAAGAGTGGATTATCATAGACCAAACCACCATCAAATTCAAATAATGGATTGTTCACAAACTGCACAAACACTCCATCCTGATCTGAATCATCCATCTCTGAGTCGCTGGAATAATAAAATGAATTGTACCCCTGACTCGGCTCAACCAGCTGCCGACCATAGTCAACTGTATCAAATAAAAAGATTGATTTGCTTCCAGGAGAGGGAAACAAATCATCACAAGTACCAATCTCCCAACTGGATGAGACTCTGAATATCTGCTGTGAAGATGGGCAAGTATCGAGGGTTGTCACACAACTCTCTAGTGAACCAACAACCATGTCACAGGAACTAACAATAACCTACCCTGCATCACCTACCACGGGACTAATCTCATGAGAACCTGGTGCAATGCGTGGCTCACTGCAACTCTCATCTAGTGCACTCATCCTATCTGTATCAACTGCTCCCGTGTCCGTGCGGGATGTAACTACATCCTCAACATCTCCCTCTCGGCTATGAACCATGGGTGTATACTCCTCACCAACCACTGCCATGCAAGACTGAACGATATCCAAAGGTGGTGAAGATTGTGCCAAACTCAACGCCACGGTAAGCCTCTCAATCTGTAACTGTGACTCACGAAGAGCCAGCTGGGTGCTCTGCAATGAATCCATAGTCACCTCACGCTCATGAGTGAGCTCATCGATCCGCTCCTCTTTTCCCTTCCATGCATCATAACAAATGCAATCCCACTCGAGAAGGAAATCCCGATCTGCTAGTAATCTGAGGTAATTTTGCTTCATCGTTCCAATTGCTTCTCGGAGTGCATGTATCACTGCAAGGGAAAAACCACTCTCACTGTGCTCATCTGTCGAAGGCGGACTCCAACCATAGGTAGTCAACATCTGACGAGCAACGTCAAAATTCTCAAGGGCGGTAGCAATCATAGTGTCATCCACATATAGTTGCCCAACCAAATGATGAGGACTCTGAAGCTTACGACCCCCATACAAGTTTTCCGGTTCACAATAAGCACTATGATATGACGCTGATCCGTCATCACTCACCTCATGATAAGCAGCACCATGTGTGCTCTCAACCCTGCACACCTCAACATCTAAGGTACTGCTGCTCTGTACCTCAAAGGATGGCTCAACTGGTACGGTAGAAGTTGCTGGTATGACAATATCTTCACACGCTTCTACTCTAACAGTGACTGCATGCTCATCCAACGCATGATCCTGGGATTCCATATCAACATATGAATCCTCTAACTGGTTCTCAGAGGTCTGATCCGAAAAATCAGACTCATCATAACATAAGTTCTCAACACCAACTGCATCACTAGTACCCAACTCTGCAGTCTCTTCGTGTAACAACTCAATAGGGTTACTTTGCATGTGTGAAACCGCCGTTGTATCATGCTCACGTGATGTTTCACCATTGCTGTCATAAAAATCAGAAGTAGCCTTCAGGGCAGAAATTTCTCGAGTCATCTCATGCAAGGGCGATGTAGGTAAGCCATTACCCGAAGCGGTGCTAGTATGTTCTCGAATTAAATCAGCACTTCTATCAAACTCATCACATAAATTTCTGCCTTCTTCATAGGAGACTGAAAATATCAAATCATCTTGACGAAGAGTGGTATCACCCTTAGATGTAGATTCTCTATCCTTCCCAGGTGTAAACAACTCACGAGCTATAGTGAGATATTTCTGCCTCGTGAACTCTGTCTTCTGGCAAAGACTCGGATGCACATCCACGTAACTCATGAAAGGAAGTTTTTCTTTAATCTTCTGAGGTAAATTGCTATACTCCTGGAACATGCTGGACACTTCTCTTTCTGTGCTTTGCGGTGTTCTGTCACTAGTGATCCTTTCACTGGTCTCAGGTGATTCTAACTGCCACTTGTCATTCGCTGTCCTAAATGTACCGGCGAACAAACCCTCATGCCTTTCACCTGTTATAACCTCATCGGGCTCCTGTCTCGTGAAAGTGGGCCTAGTAGGCCTGTCTGCTGTCCGTGACACTGTCCTAGGAGCTCTCCGTGAACCTGCAACACTCCTGTCATCGTCACGATGTGGTGACGATCTCCTCGGAGTATCCAGTCTCTGAAGTGCAACTGCCAACTGCCGTAATACACCATTTGTTGCCGTTGACACGCACTAAGTTCTCTACGAGTGCATGCAAGACCTCTGCGGTCGACCTCACGTCGCTGTGAGAATCTACGTTCTAGATTCGCTGTTCTATCGGTCACGTAACCATTAAGGATTCGACCATGTTTCAGTACCCAGATCGAACCCTGTTGCCTGTCAACCAAAGCTCGCCTGAATGAATAATACCTGATAAGACCCAAACTGTTCCGGCTGCAGAAGACGGCTAAACTCTCAGGATGGCAGGATTTAGCTCTGATACCACTGTAGAAACCCCAGTTTCCTCGTTTCCTCTGTATCTGACTGTTTTGATAATTTTCTGAAGATTTTTAGGGTTTTGACTGTCTTTTGAGTTTCTGACGTTTTTGAGGTTTTCAAGCATGAAATGCAATATGGCGATTTTGCAATAAATGAAGAATAAATTCTTTAAAAATAATCTAGCTTCGTAAATAGCAAACCCTAACACGAATATTGAAGCCAGTTCATATATTATTCTTTTGCAATGTTTACAAGGAAGTTCTGATAACATGCAAAGTAAAAGCAATAAATATTTAAAAACCTGATTTTGAAACAGCAATGAATAAGCTGGTGAATCTGGTACGGCTGCAACAAAATCCCCTTCTCCCTCTGTCTGAAGTTGCCAAATGAAGCCTGAACTGTGGACGCCTAGAATGGTGAAGGCAGAAGTCAAGAAACTATGGCGATCTGCTTCCTCATAAAAACACGCCTCTTTCTGGATGGTACGGCCTGTACAGTACTGCTGGTACGGCTGAGACAATATTAAATGCAGATGGTACGGCCTCCTTGTAACCAGTATCTAAACCCTCTGGATATGATGCGCCCTGATAGGTAAAGTCAGAAGATGAAGCTGAAGGCGTTTCCTCTGGAAAAAACAACATATGGCTCCCTTCAATAGTACGGCCAGGTACAGAAAAGTACGGCCTTCTTTAAACAGCAGCAATAAAAATGACTTGGTACGGCTTCTTCCAATTTTCTCCAGATCTCTTGAAAGGTGCGCCTAAAGATATGAATGCCTTCTGAATGCAAAAATACTCTGAAACTCTCTGTAAATATATATCCTCTGAAGCTCAATAATTTCTTCTGGATGAAGAAATCTCACAGCTGGCAGTAAATCGGGTGATATCTCACACCCTCTGAACTGATTCAATGGAGATGGCTCGTTCTCCAAGAATTTCGAACACAAACCCTAAGGTCTCCGTTCTCAGACAAAACTGATCAATTTTCAACAAGTCAAAATATGCATAATGGCTCCAATCCCAGTAAAACCTTTATTCCTCTGGTAATTCATGTGTAGGGTTATTAAAATATTTCAACTTTTAATCTTGTATTATTTCATTAGTCCTCGTCAGAATAATTATAAAAATTATAATTATTAGCTGGCTACGATGATGAAGCCCCTCAAAAGAATCACTTAAGTTATAATATAAACATTATAACTTTATATTATAATGGATTAAATAATTAATATTTAATTAATATAATTAAATATTAATATCTTCCACCTAGATTACTCATCCAGATAAGCTGTTAGATGCGATCAGCGTGAACGAAATGATCTGACGCTGCCAATCTCATCTGCTAAAATGGCAGAGTCCCGATTATTTGAGGCTGCTAAAATAGCAGTGCAAAAAGTCTCCCGGAGTCGAGCCCAAGCGAAAGCCAATTGATCAAAGCACTTGTCGGCCATTTGGTAAAGCTCACGAAGCGACCCTCCCAACCACTCTGTCGTCACGAGGGGTCTCATGATAGGCCAATCCCACGATCGCGATGCTGTAAAAAATGGGGACATGACATTTCTCAACCACCAACTACTTGTAATTGACTTATTCCAAATTACAGTCCTAAATTATCTTGACTTGTAATTTGATTACATGTAATTACAATTTACAAAACTGCAAGTGAAAGGAACACTTGCGATTACAAAATTTGTTTTTACATGTAATTTGTCGAAAACAAAATACATAAAGATAAAACACTTTTATTCCATTTCAGTCCTAGCTTTGAAAGACTGAAATTTGTTGATAATTTCCTGCAACTCATCTGGATTGGGGCCTAATGTGTTTTTTGGCAACCACAACAGTCTTAAGGATTACATCAAAATACCTTATTGTTGCTTCTTTATGTTCTTCATAAACAGTTTGCATCTTATCAAGGATCATTCGATAATTAACAAATTTATAAATTGAATCCATGGTAAATGGTTCTGATTCCAGCTCTTGATGAAGATTTGTTGCTATTTTTGTAGTAACCACATCAGTTGCAAGTAATTCTCCTTTGTGATTTAAAATTCTGCAAGACATTTTCTCAAAGCTAGAAAGTATGTCCTGCTCAACTTCGTCACTCATCTCTAGTGTAGCTTGAACATCTTTGATGAGATCCTCAATAACTAATGACTTGTTTGTCATGAGTTCTTCAAATTCTACATATTTTTCTCTATTTGGTATTATTGAATTGCTGCGTAGAATTTCTAACTTGACTTGATCCATCTCATGCCATATTTTTAAATCTTTTTCAAGTGAATCCAAGCTTTGCTTGAAAGCTTCCAAAGTCTGATTCATCTTTACTCTTGCTATTCTGACAGTACTCAAAATTTGTAATGCCTTTTCAATTACTGGTATACCTTGATCAATCAGCTGTGCTGCCCAAGAATCAACCGCTTTAGCCTTTTGTGCAATTTTCTCCAATTGCTTGACTGATTCTTCAGAGGTAAAAGAAGTTAATGGATTAACTTTCTCTGAAGAGTTGGTAATCTTTTGAATTACCGAAACAAGTTGTGCATTCTCCTCTTTCAGCTTTTCTTTCTTTGCTAAGAGTTCATTATAACTGTGTGTCAAGACAGTTACTGAACTTTGGGCGTCTTGCATCATGCTAACATGTGTTTGTTTGCCTAAATCCACTCTGGTGAATTTGTAGTCAGATACTTGCATCTCTTCTAATGACTTGTCTGCAAGAGGTTCAGCTATTTCTGCATACTTCATTCTATTGCTGTCCACAACCACTCGTGAGACCATTTTAGCTTTCTTTGCAATTTTTGGCTTTGATTTCTTCAACTGCTGGAAATCAAACACATCAAGAGAGATTGCCTGTTTCTTTCTCTTTAAAGTGACTAAACTCAACCATGGAGGAAGATCCAATGTATTTGCATTTGAAACAACAACCGTGGTTTGTGCAGAAACAGATTCATTTTGTACCATAGTTGTTACCCTAGGAGATGTCTCAGTTTGAATTGCAACAAAAGTTTGTTCGGATGGCGTATTGTGATCAGCATTAGCCATAAAGCAATCAAAACTTGCAACTGATGTATCTATTTCTGGAAGTGTCATCTGTGATGTCATTGGATACATCGGATTGGCATCAAAAACATTCTCCAAATTATCATGCATGTTCTCCATAGAAGTGGTCAATGTGGATGAAGTTGATGTATGAAGAGCAACTTCCGTAGGAGCAATAGAAGGAACAAAAATCGTTGAGGAAATCAAAAGCGACTGATCATAGTACTCCCAAACTGGAACTAGTGATCTATCTCCTTTGGTAGAAAGGCCTGGAAATTGTCTCAATGAAGCTGCTATGTAGACCAAATAGGAGTTCATATAGAATGTGAGTGTAGTGGGAACTTGTGCAAGATGCTCACATAAACTATCGCTGATTATCTCACCCCAAAAGATTGGGTGTTGCGCCTTCCTTATCACCACTATGAATTTGTACATCCACTTCTCAAAGACATTTGAAAATTTCAACCCCATTATCCTGCTCAAGAGTGTGATTATATCATTGATCTCTTCTTTGAAGTCAGGTCAGTATAGCTTGGGCCACCGAGACACACAAGTTCGACGCTTCAAAAGCCATTTAGTATTGATGTGTTGTATACAATCTGCTTTCTTTTGTTCATAATGATCAAGAGCACTTTTTACTAAGATGTCTGAATATATTGGCGCATCTGGAACTCTGAAAATCCTATTAATGGTTTTTGGATCAAGCCTAATGACCACATTTCCATCATCATCTCTGATAGTTCTGGATTCTCTGTCAAAGTGAGTTGCGCATGCAAGGAAAAACTCCGGCTCTAGGGCAGCAACAGGAAAAGAGGAAACCAAATGGATGTGACTTCTCAGCAACAATTGCATATCATGAGAAGTTGATTTCACGGTTCTCTTAAGAAACTCAAACATATCAACATGTCCAATCTTTGTGTCTCTGATTTCTTCGATGTTTGAGACCACATGAGGAGGAATCTCATTTTGATACTTATCATACTTGTACTTCATCTTTTTGTTCGGTGGAGAAGTTGGTTCCTCCGTCATCGAACAAGAATCTGCAAGGCTGTGATGAAAATTCCATAAAGTTAAGACATCATCAACATTAACAAGTGTAGACATGGTGAAGGCTCTAACTCAAAGTGGTGTTTTTGTTGTATGAGGGCAGAAAATGAGCATTATAACTCATTTCGGATCTTGGAAGGCTAATTGCAAGTGAAAGGGACATGTGCTTTTCATGACAAATGGAAAATTTAAATTGCATCTTTGAAAACTACAAGTCAGAACTTTCAACTTGCATTTGCAGTCAAGCTTAAAAATTCCAACTTTTAGGCACTTATAAGGTATTTCAGGATTTTGAAGGTTGGCTGCAAGTGAATAGTGTATTTTCGGGATTTTAGGAAGCCATTGCAAGTTTTATTTTCAAAAATTTTAACTTATACTTGCATTTTAGGTAAAAATGCCCTACTTGCAATTGATTGGAAAAATCCCAATTTGCTTTCTAGGGCAACTTTTTTTATATTTTCTTCTTTTCTATAAATGATAATGAGATGAAATGGAAGGGAATTGAATTAAGAATAGACATGAAAATGGCATGGGAGATGAAAGGTAGAAATGAGTATGAAAGGGGCATGCTTTTGAATGAAATAGAAAGTGTGAAGCGTTTTCAACTAATGAGAGGTATATGAATAGAATAGATACCGTTTCAGTCAGCTAAGAATGAAAATACATATAGCAACAATAGACAACACATTTTAATGGAATGAGGTATATGGAAAGGAATGAAGCGTTTTTGGGAAAAGTGGAAAGCGAGTTTTATTAAAGCATATAGAAATGAAAACCGCGTTTAGGGTGAGAGCATTTTGAATGGGAATCGAATGGGAATGCATTTACATCATTAAAAGCATTATGCAGGTGATGTGAGATAGAAAACACCGTTTTATGAGATGGAGGCATGAAAGGAATGACGTTTTCACAGAAACGTTTTTGAAATGCAAGGCAGTAAAACGCATTTTTATAAGATGAAGGCGCATGAAAATGAAAACACGTTTTTATGAAGGAAAAGCGTATGGAAAGGAAAAGTGGAAAACGCATTTTTCAAATGAAGGCGTATGGCATGGTATGAGATGAAAATGCATTCTTCTGAAAGTACATTTGAACATGTAAATACCTAATGCATCCAAAGGCACCATGAAAACATGAAACAAACATACTAAAATAAGAAAGAAATAACTAAAATAAAAGAGAACATACCTGCAATAAGTGATTGCAAAACAAAAAGGAGAAGAAAACTCAAGACGCCTTGCAAAAACACAGCTGGGAATTTTGAAAGATTTGTCACAGCTAAGGGCTCTTTATTGCAGCTGAACATTTAATAATCCGCCATGAAAAGAGGAGGAGAAGCAAATTCAAATACAAACTGCTCTCTCTTCAATGGCGTCGGGATTTTTCAGACTCAGAGCAAGCAAAGAAGTGATTTCAAAATGATGTAAACTTGAATCAGAGCTTTTGGAGGCTTTTGCAAGTTCGCACCAAGTTGAATCGGACTTTTTAGGAACAATTGCAAGTAATTTTTCATCAAAAGACTTAAATCAGGCTTTTTTATGCATGTTGCAAGTCACTTAAACTTGAATCGGACCTTTTAAAAGTCTTTTAAAGTGCAATTGGGCTTTTGAGGACTTAAAACAAGTTAACTCATATGCAATCGGACCTTTTTCAAGCGATTGCAAGTGACTTAAGTGAAAATCGGAATTTCGAAGAACAATTGCAAGTAAATTTAAAACAAAGACTCAAAATAGGAACTTTTAGACCTTATTACAGTAACTTAAGTGAAATCGGGCTTTTAAGGAGCAATTGCAAGTTCACTTTTTTTTTTAAAAATAACTCGTAATGTGCTCTAAAAGTTCCCACACTTGCAAGTTATACAAAAAGTTCCCATAAATGACTTAAAAAAGAAAATTAAAAGCTAAAAACACTTGCAATGGAGATAAAAGTTTCTATTATTGACTTGCAATAAGAAACTAAATCCACCTACTTTGTGATGCCAGGAAAAACCCGAAATTGACAAAAACACACTAAAAATGACTTTCAGAATTTCCAGAGTGAGAGAAAAATGTTAACCAAAAGGACTATAGACCCAAATCTGAAATTTTCTAACCTTGCACCTCATAAAACGTGCCTTAAGAGAAAATCTTCAAATTTTATCAAAATTTTGATAGGTTATCCCAATTTTAACAAGTCAAAAATTAGGGACAATAATACTAATTGATCTTGATGCATAGAGATCCTCAAGAATCGATCTGCCTACTAGCCGAAAAGGAATTGAGATCTTTCTTTGGGAAGATCAATTTTGTCAGAAAATTTATCACCGGTTTTGTCGAGATAGTAAAACCTTTAAATGAGATGTTGAAAAAGTATGCCAAGATGGAGTGGACGCCACCAACAAAGAAAGCCTTTGAAAAAATCAAGCAGGCCATAGTTGATGCTCATGTCTTGGTTAGCCCATATTATACAAAGCCTTTCTACTTATATTCCTTTGCATCAGAGCATTCTTGTGCCGCAATGCTTACTCAGAGAACAGAAGAGAGAGACGAGCATCCCATCACTTTCATGAGCTCACCTCTTAAGGATGCAGAATTGAGGTACCCCAGTATTGAAAAGCAGGCCTATGCATTGGTGAAGGCCATCAAAAAATTCAGACACTATATCTTGAGTAAAGTTTTTGCCATCGTTCCTGATGCAGCTGTCAAAACGCTCTTAATACAAAATGAGCTAGGAGAGAGAAGAGGAAAGTGGGTCGCCATTATCCAAGAATATGATATTGAGTTACAGCTGATGAAGCTAGTCCGTGGGCAAGCTTTAGCTCAGACCATGGCCATTGAAGGGCCTGGCCTAGTACAACAAACGTATGTATTGACTGACACCTCCCCATAGGAGTGGTATTATGACATCACCGCATATCTGATAAATCACAAGTATCCCATGCAGATGAATCCGGCACAAAAGCGAGCCTACAGGCTCAAGTGCCAACGTTATATGCTTCAAGGATCAATGCTTTATAGAAGGAATCATGAAGGAATCTACCTGAGGTGTGTGAGAAATGATGAAGCTAAAAGAATCATGGAACATTTCCACTCTAAGTTTGAGACAGGTCATGGAAGAAGTCAGGCCATAGCTTACCAAATTTTAAGAGCAGGGTACTAGTGGCCCTCTGTTTTCAAAGATGCATATGAGCATGTCAAAACTTGCCACACCTGCCAAGTTACTGCAACTCGTGAAAAGAACCCTGCTATGCCATTACAACCAATCACAGAAGTGAAGCCATTTGTGATGTGGTGGCTTGATTTCATTGGCATGATAAATCCACCATCTTCAGCACAACACAGATATATTTTGACTGCAACTGATTACTGCACCAGATGGTCCGAAGCACAAGCATTGAAGAATTGCATGACAGATGAAGTAATCAAGTTCTTGGAAGAGCATATCATCACTAGATTCAGTTGTCCCAAGGCTTTGGTTTGTGACAATGGTTTTGCTTCCACTTCCTTGAAGTTTTCCAACTGGGCATTCGACTACGGGATCACTTTGAAATTTTCCTCAAACTATTACCCCCAGGGTAATGGGTCAGCAAAGTCCACGAACAAGAATTTGTTTAATGTAATCAAGAAGTTGTTGGACCAAAATTCAAGAGATTGGAATTCTCAAAGCAAGTTTGCTATATGGGCAGACAGAATGAGAACCAAGAAGTCATTGGGAACCTCTCCATATCACTTAGTCTATGGGAAAGACCCTATCTTTCCCATCCAACTGAGGATTCCAACACTAAGATTCATGCAAGAGTACCTAGACCTAGAAGATAGAGTTCAGATTTTTCTTTCACAGCTCTTATTACTGGAAGAACAGAGAGATCAAGCTCTTGAGAATTTCGCAAAACATCAAGGGGTTGTTAAACGATGGTTTGACAGACGTGCAACGACAAAGTCCTTCAGAATCTCCGACCTAGTCCTTTATTGGGATAAAGCTCACGAACGAAGAGGGGATCATGATAAATTTCATAATTTGTGGAAAGCACTGTATCAAATTGCCGAGATATTGGGAGAGAACGCATTCAGATTGAGAACTTTGACAGGGGAAGACATCCCATTGCCTGTCAATGGGCAATTTCTGAAACACTATTTCCAACCATGAATTCCTTGATGGAACTTATTTGTACATAGTTAGATTAGTTTCTCTACGGGTTTTGGTTTATTTTTTAGATTAGATTTCTTTGCGTAGTTTAGTTGCTTTTGTTTTTTTAGTTTAGTTGTCTTTTTTTAGTTAATTTGGTTGTTTTTGTTTTCTTAGATTAGTTTGCTCTGTTTAGTTTAGTTTGCTTTCATTTTTCCTTAGGTTTAGATTGCTTAGATTAGTTTTCAATAAGGAGGGTTTCCCATTTTGCAAGAAAGGTGCTGTTGTTTACACGCACACTCTGGATTGACCTTGCCAAGGTATGTTAGGAATATCCCTTGGATAAATATTTGTGGAAAATCTTCGAATCCTAGATTAATTCTTTCTAAAGTATCTTGAGGTTAAGGTTAGTACTTGACTGGAAAGGAAATCATCTATTGTGTCTTGACACTGAATCTTACAGTTATTATATCTTACACACCTAATGAATTCTCTGAGTCATTATGGTCTCCTAGGTGAAGTTATTGGCTAAACTACAAAGGATAATCAAAAGTCTTACTTCAGTGCCACTATAATGCTCAAACCCATGTGAGCTTCATTGCTTACAAGCGAAAGTGCGGAAATATGTGAAAAGAAAAGAATATCAAAATGAACTACAAGGAAAGGATGAAAGATCAAAACACTTGGCTTTTGGGTGTGCGGACATCTCTATAGGTGTACAAAAGAATCAAAATAAAATAAAGTAATAAATCGCCAGAAGTAGAGCAATCTCCGTGAGATTATAGAGATAACCTCGCTGGGGCTATCAATGCTCGCTGGCAACGAGGCTCTATCCAAGGATGCCTTGGAGTTAAGGCAAAAATACACAAGAAAGCCATGATGGAACCAAAGAGTCATATTGGTCTTATGAGATGGAAATAAATGCATTTGCACACACTCGTAACTGTAGGATAAAGGATCTTGATACAGTTTAGGATTTCTCTTTCCTTTTGAGTACTCTTATTAGTCAAGGGGTAAGTTAGAATTAATTTAAGATTTAGCGTTTGAAATTAATTTTCATCGCGGAATGTTCCAGGCCATTCCCACATGGAAATTAAGCCAAATGTTGTGACCTTTCACACATCACCCCATTGCAAATGGGGACCCCTGATTTACTTTTCTATGGTTTACCTTATTAACAATTTCATGAAGTCATTGCTTTGACAGTTTGGAGTAGAGTTTTTGAAAGTCATCCGAGTTAGGTGGAGAATTCAAGCCCAAAACAGTGCCTAGACATCATGGAAGTGCTCAAAAGGTCCAAAAGACAAGGATCGCCTATGCTTTTTGGAGTCAATTAAGGCACTTCCTAGTTTTTGGGGTTTTGCTTTTTTGCTTTTTGCTTTTTCTATTTTGGGCACTTTTGGACCAATCCGGGATTTACAAATTTTAGAAATTTTCCTTTTTGCTTTTTTCTATTTTTAGTAATTTCTATTTTAGAAAGTGCCAGGTCCCACAGGTCATGGTATCAATGTTTCATCTTCAGAATCAAAATTTTGTGAATCCAAGAGTAAAAAGCAAGAAAAAATCACATGGCTAGGGTTTTGTTCCAGATGATCCAGAAGAATGCATGAAATTCATCTAAGTGTCAAGGAGGAATGAGATATGCCCAGTGAACTTCAAGGTGCGCCCAAGGATGGATGTCCAAACACATGGTCAAGTTCGCTTGGAAGCAAAGGAAAAATGGAAAGCCTAACTTGAAGTCCGCCTTGGATAAAATAATGGATGGCAGAGCAATCATGAAGTCCGCCCAAGCTTTAGAATGAATGGCAAGGCCAAGATGAAGTTCGCCCAAGCTTGAGAATGGATGGAAAACACATAAGGAAGCCCGCCCTTGCCAAGAAGGAAGCATATCAAAGCATAAGTCAAGTTTGCCATGCTAAAAGGGAGTATGGAAAGGAAGTCTTGAAGTCCACCCTACCTTGGCAAGACAAAGATGAAGTCCGCCCAGCCTAGAGGAGGAGAGAAAACTTACAATTTTGGCTAAGTATGGATGCCTTGGGAGAGAAAACTTAAAAATTTGGCTAAGTATTGATACCTTGGAAAGGAAGACTCATGAAATTGGCTAAGTATTAGCCCCTTGGAGAATAATGTTAAGTTTCAAAGGAAGAGAATGGCAAGACAAGTGCAAAGTCCACCTGGAGAAGTGTCCAAGACACTCCAAAGTCCGCCCTCAAGCATGATGGAAAATTTCTAAGGCATGAAGTGCCTAGAGGAAAGATGTGAGATGGCAAAGAGGCTTCCAAGTCCGCCCAAAGGGGATGAGACATGAGACAAAGGTAATTTCAAGTGGGAGGTGTGAAGCAAGATGGTACAACATCTATGTCATCAAGGTGGGAGAGAACAAGTCTTGGTAGCTGCTGGTAATTTCATTACAGCAGCAAGGAGTGAAGGTTTCAGACCTACTACTCAGGAGGAATGGGAGAAAGATGAACCAAAACTTGGTGTTTGCACTCTTGACAATCCATCCCTTTGGTGGAATGATGTTTGGGCTCATACTAGTCAGTTTTGGGAGTTGAATCTGAAGTCACTCTATGTTTCATACTCCAATGTTGTTGAAGCTTTCATGGTTAAGCTTCAAGGATTCACTGGATGGGACACCATTTTCGTGAGAATGCACTTGGTTCTCACTAACACTTGGGGATGTGTTGAGGTTTCTTTGCAGTGTGTTGAAAATCACTTTCAGTTGGGTATCCATGCTTGGGATTCTCAACATGGGTTGATAGAGTTTATTACATATGGAAAGAACTTTTGGAGGGATAAGGATCAAATTTCCAGATTTGTTGGTGTTGTTCCCTTCTTTTCCAGCCACTTGATGGTTCTGTTTGTTCATCAACAAATGGATTGGAGAGAAATTTTGAGTATGGGTTGGAGAGATGAACGATCGGTTGCTCTTGGGAGAGACTCTCGGCTAAGACAAGGGCAGATTTTGAGACATGAGCTTGCTGGTTGGAGACAGACCAGCCACCTTACATGTGGAGTTACTCTCATTCAGGAGAGTGGGTTCATCACTTCTTGTCAAAGAGGTGGTAGTTTTTAGTTGGAGGTTGCTCTAGTGTGTTTTCTAGCCACTTGGGAGGTTTGTGATGTGAACTTTGATAATTTACTCGTGCTTGTGGGTTCAGGACAGCGAACCACCACTTGTTTTGATTCATCATTTTGAGATTCATGAGGTTGGAACTATGAGAGTTTTATGTAGTCTTCATGGTATCAATATAATTCAATTGGTGCATAGTAGCTCCATGAGGAGACATGAGTATGAGTTTGTTGAGCTCTTGCAAAGGATTGCTTTCCTCTTTGCAAGAAGATTCGAAGATGTCACATTTGCAGTCATGGCTCCGTTTGTTACCGTATGGAGGTATGCTAAGGAGTTTGATTTTGAGTTGAGTAGCCTATCTTTCTTCTTGCCTAGGATGGTGATAGACAGTGGTATGGTTGATATTGTTGACTTTGGGCATCTTGGACATGAGACGTTGCATGATATTGATCTCAATTCTTTAAGATTTTTCAGTTTGAGTATCATGGATCGTAACATTTTGGAGTTACAAGGGAGGTTATGCATAGGTATGATGTTTCACCGATGTGACTGTGAGTAGTGCAGCACGGGCATGGTTCCTAAGACAGCATATGGGACCCCGGGATCATACTTGTTTTGGCATTGACTGGCCTGTCCAGATCGAGTAACTGTTGAATTTACTATTTTTAGTAACCCATTTTACAGTATCCAGCGCAGCATCAGCCTGGCAGCTCTCTTCAAGCACCGCTGTATTATTGATTTCTGGCCTTTTGATGCAGTTTTGGAGAGATAAGTTATTTTAATTAAAATAATGTTATTTTTTAACATTAACCCCTTGGCCTAGCAGTATGACTTTAAGTTGTGTTTAAAAAGGGAACTTTAAGGGGTGGACACCTCATGAGGTATTTTATTAATATTCTTAAGTTGAAAATATGACTTGAGAAGGGGGATGCCAACTTTGGAGAAGAAGATTATTTTATTTAAAGAAACATTTTAATTAGTTAAAATGCTATATCTTGAGAGGTTGGACGCCTAAAGAGGAAGGAGTCAAAAGTCAAGTCAAAAACCTAATTCCTTGGAGGATGGGCGTACCTTCTAGAAGCTTCTGGAGATTCTTTTTGGTGATTATTTAAGGAGGCCTCTCCTCTTCATTTTAGCATCTTATTTTATATCATACTGTTATGTTGTTGAAATGCTTTAAGAGTTGCTTCGAGGAATGCATACCTCCTAGCCATTTCTCTTGGTTTCGTGCTTGAAAGATAGCACCTAGCTAAGACTTCAGAGATCGCTTCTTTATCCAGATTTGCGCATGTAGCACTGGCTGAAGATTTCGAGTTTGGTCAGTTTACAGCTGTTGATTTTAGCATGGCTGGAAAGTAGTTTTACATTAGTTACCCCAGGATTTTTGTTTGTCTCGGTATTTTACCCTTGTGTTTCTCATCCTGGGCCGCCCCCTCTCGTGAGTTTCCAAAATTTATTGTTGAGTGTACTATTCATCTTGTCAACCGCTTCTTTCTAGAGGGATTTTCATTGGCCGAGTTTGTCTGAAGTTCGTGTAAAATAAAGAAGTGTCTTTGGAGTGGTTTCAGTGTTCCATCTTTAAGCGCTAATAATGTAAGACTATTATGCTTTTGATTTGAAGTCATTTGAGTGAGTGAGGAATGATTTATGAGCATTTTGGTGAGTTGTAGGGTTGTTGGTCTGAGCATTTTCAGTCATATTTCTGTCATATCAGATTGTAGGAGTTCATCATTTGAGTGGGTTTGAGTCTAGGAGTTCTTGTTGAGCATTGAAGAGACAATATACATTGTTGCAGCATGGATATACTTCTAACTCAGTGATCTTGGCAGGCATTTCTATATCGTTGTAAAGCTGAACAGTAGTACTGTCAGCTATCTTGTTTACTTGCTAAGCTTTTGTAATTTCCCACTCTTAGTGGAAGAGACTGGCCACTATTCAGTCTTCATTGTATTGCATTAGACCCTCAGCACCATATGTTAGCACCTCATCCATTTTGGGTTTGAGTGCACATTCTTGGTGTTTGAGTTACTTTCAGCATTGCATCATTTACAATAGAATCTCCGCCAAATGGTAGTGCCTTACCCACCTCGGGTTTGGAGTGCACATGCTTGGTGTTGAGTTTTCCTTTCAGCATTGCATCATCTCTTTTAGTTCCTCCACCATATGGTAGCTCCTCGCCCACCTTGGGTTTGGAAGCACATTCTTGGCGTTGAGTTCTTTCAACATTGTTTACTTCTAGTATTGCATGCACAAGATCCTTTGACCATATGCTTGCCTTTCCTAGGCACATTCTTGGTTAGAGTTACTTTCCGCATCATTTTGGTTTTGGAGCTAACCTTAACGGGTGCGTGTTGCATTGTAATTGTTATTGAAAAAATTGGAAAATTATTCAGCTCATTGCACCAACCTCAAAGTCCGCTCTAAAGAAAAGCTATGTCTAAATCAAGGTCAGTCCATTTTGGTTTGAAATTATCGATGCTTGTCCAAGGCAATGAGAAGTCCGCCCTAGCTCCAAGATGAAATGGCAAAGCACAAGTCAAGTCCGCCCCTGAGGAGATGTCAAAGATAAAGTCAAGTCCGCCTAGACAAGAAGGAAAATGTCTAAGTGTTAACAAAGTCCATCCTGGCTTGAAAGAAGCATGTCCAAGACACTATAAAGTCCACCTACACATGGCATGAAGTTGGTTAAGTCCGCTTGAGAGAAATAAGACATGTCCAAGGGAAGATCAATTCCGCCATGCGCTTGCCCAAGCTAGTCCAAGTCCGCATCGAGGGAAATGGGAAATGTCTTGCCAAGGTAGTAATACCGTCAAGCATGAAACAAAGATGGCATAGCAATCAGCAAAGTTCACCACCTCCCAAACAAGAATTGCCCTGACCAAGTGTCAAGTCCGCCAAGAGGAAACAAAAAAATGGCTAAGTGTGGAATTTCCCTACAATAGAAGAATCAAATTTTGACTAAGTAAAGAGGAAATGAATAAAATCCTTGTCCAAGGATGGAGTCTGCCCTACTTAGCACAAGCCAAATTCATAATGGGAGGCAAATCCACAGGAAAAGTTCATTCGAGCATAGAGATTGCCAAAATCTTGGCTAAGTGTTGAATGGTCCACATGAAGGTGTTACAAAATGAAATTGAATAGCCAAAATTTGGCTTATAGGAAATACTTCATAGAGAAAATTCCAATTTCCTCCATTGTGGCGAAAGCACAGAGGCATTCTTCTCCAAATTCAAGACACTTTAAAGAATATTCGGACTTCTTGGGGGGATTTCATCTACAATCCCAAACCTATTGAAGCAATCAAGGCAACTTCTTGAAGGATTTCATCCCCTGAAGAATTAAAGACAAGCCCCCAATCAGAATCAGATGGTGAAAAGAAGAGTGTTCCAAACAAATTTCCATACTTAGACAATTTCTTGACACAAATTGGATAATTCAGAGAGGAAATCCAAAGGAATAACACCAATCCAATTCAAGCAGGAGGAATTTCAAAGCAATCAGGAAAGAAAATAACTTCAAGTCTAGACATTTGCTCCAAGGGGAGACTTCCAGACCTCAAGTGCAAGTGAGAAGAAGAAATCAAAATCTCAAAGGAGATCCAAGATCAAAGCTAGGAAAGAACAAGCACAAACGACAAAGTTGTCGGCAAGGAAAGATATTCTAAGGCAAGCACATGGAAGAAAAACAAAGTGACCAAGGAAGACATCCAGCACACTGAGGTGGCACCTCGTCATCTTCCAACCATTCAAATTGTTCCAAATCAACATGCAACAACTTTCTATTTTATTGTTGGTTTATATTTAGCAGAAGGACAAGTGTCCCCAAATGTAATTTTCTCATTGGTCGAGAGGTAGTTGGTTGTGACAAACCCTAATTAGGGTTTATTTTTGTTATCTCGGCTGTTGATTCGAAATCAATCTTGGCCATTGAATTGTAATCGAAGAGCCTATAAATTGAGCTCGCCCCTCATTTGTAAAGGGTGAAGAAAGTGTATGAGATTGTTGCGTGTAGCTACTTCTGATAATAAAGGGTCTTATGCATGATTTGTTTTGAATCCCTTTTATTGTGAAGTGGTTTGCAAGGTTGCATATCTTCTTCAACATTAGATTAGAATTAAGAGAGAATTTGATTTGAATGTTTGTTAAATAAATGAAAGATCTAATAGTATTGATTGGTGAAACTTAGCTCATACTTTCTTTGAATAGATGATTTTTATTCAATGTGTAAAGTTAGCTTGAGCTTATGATTGTGGATACTTAACTTTAGTCTGGATAAGTATTGTTCAAGACATGAAAACTATAATCACACCCCTTGAAGATTGCACCCACTTTGTGTAGTTGTCCTAGGGAGGCGAAGCAAAGCGTGGTTACCAGTTTCACCTTATCTTTACCGTCTCTTGAATTCTTAGGGATAGATTAGAACTTCTAAACCCTTATCCTTTTGCACTTTTTTTTTTCAAAATCCCAAAAAGAAGGAGCATTTAATGTTAAATCCGTCTAAGTCCTAAACTTGTGAAGAACTTTTTACTGTAAGTCCCTTTGTGTATTACGAGCATATCACAACGCCCATTGAGCTTATCCACACGTCAAGACTTGGCAAAAGAAACCTTGGAATCGCAATATGATCTTCTCGCAATCTTAGTATATGCGGTGATTTTGTTCAAAAGAGGATAGAGTGTCTTTAGACATTTTATTCTGTGTGTTCGGAGGATGATAACGTACTCCAACACAGTGTAATACTTAGTTAGTTTTACTTTAGTTTCAGTTAGCAGTAAGAAGGGCGCCTCCCCTTTCTAAGAGGAGAGATCATATCTCACAGAGCTGTGGTTGAAATCAGGTTGTGTAATCTATTGAAAACGGATTACATAATTTTCACCCAACACCTTGTTCGTTTTGTTAGAGGGGTTTAGGGGGATGTTAATGAGGGAAACGAGCAGCCAATGGTGGGTATTGTGCAGCATGATGAGGGCTTTGTGAATTCCAAGGTGGTTGTTCCTAGCCATGATGATTTTGAGTCTCTTGTTGGTAATAATGATAAGCAAGTTAAGCAGATTGATGTCAAGGCTGAACGGCTTGAAATTCTGGCTAATTTGGCCGACATCCTTGAGAAACACAGGGTGAAAGTGGAGGTAATTGAGGTTGAGGACTCCCCTGTTGAGGAGAATTTGGAGGGAAAAGGTGGGTTTTAGGAGGAATGCAATGAGAATGATGATATTCCTATTGCTGTGCCAGTCAATTGGGAGGAGATTAATATGGAGCGCTTTTGTAGAATGGTGGAGGACAGCACTAGAAACCTACTCTCCCTTGTGAAATGGCTTTTTTCGGAAGTGAAGGATCTTAATACTATGGTTAAAGATTGGCAAGATGTCTGTGTGGCGTTAGTGAACTGCAATAAAAAAGAATAGATGGTGAGAGGTAATGTCAAGACCATGAATGTGATCCTTGATAAGTTAGCCGTGGATGCTGGCAGACTTGGTAAAAGCCATGAGGAAAGGCTGACCTCTTTGGAAATTGTTGTTCAAAGGATCAATGAGGAGCGGTTAGTGGGTATGGAGGAACGAATGAGCAAGATCGGCAATGACCTATAGACTGTCATTAGAATTAGTAATCAATCTCTGAAGACTAGTGCTAAGGGCTTGTCGTTTTTGAATGATAAAACCATCAAGTGGACTGGTAAGTCTTTGGATTTGGGCGAACATGAGGCGGCCATTGTTGAGGTTAACCGTTAAACCTGGAGGATAAGAATGAGGATACTGGCCCTTGTGAGAAGAATGTGGAGGCTAGTCCCTGCCTGCGTATGAGAAGCAAGACTAAGAAAAGGGCAGCCATTTCGTTTTAGGATCTTTAGGATGTGGTTGAGATGCATGACAGGGTCATCTCTGATAATATGGAATCGGCTAAGGTGCTTGATAATATGTTGTTGTTATGTTGCTGTTGTTCAGCCTTAGTGCTGATGTTTTGCTGTTGGGTTGCTGACAGGTAGTCTAGTTTTATCTTTTGTCAGCTTTTGTGAATTTTGTGGGCTGCGGGTGTTATTGTTTCTCTCTTTTTAGCAACTTTCCTCCATTGTAGTGGGTATTGGGGTCCCTTCAAAACCTGTTTTTCCTAATAAAAAACAAATGTTGAATCCTCAGAATAATCCTTGCCAGAACATAGTCTTAAAACTTGTGACTTGGCAGACCTAATTTTGACCCGGATTAAGCAACTTTCTTTTATACAAGGTACCAGCTCTTTTTCCCCTTTTATTTTGAGGGGAGCAAAAGTATACAAAATATTATGAGGTAAGGAACCCATAACATGATCATAAGGCAAGGTCTTTTGGCCTTGACATATATGCAGTTAACATCAAAGGATTGGCCTTCTATTTCAAATTTCCCTTTCTTATTTATAAATATTTCTTTCATGGGAAAAGCTGACAGCAAAAATAAGATAGAGAAAATTTTCTACAATAGAGTCAGAAAAATGCCACTGTACACTGCTTTATAAAACACAATTGCCTAAAACTGGTCTAAATCAAATGAAAGCAATTAATAACATGATGATAACCTCTGACCATAGTTTACATAAGGTTCATAAGATGCTAAAATACTTGATTATTAAACTCATAATGAAGCAAAAAGCGTGTGGAAGTCTCGTATGCAAAACAAATGTAGCTCAATTAAAGAAAGAAGTACAAATTATAGAGTACCTGTATTTTTCTATTCTCTATTTTTTCGATCAATGTAATCCAAGTGCTATCTTCAATAGGAATATGATCTGGTAATCCTGTCTGATTGAGGTGCTCCCATTCAATTTTCAAGAAACTGTAAACATGCAATAGAATAATGTTGAATAATATAGGCAAAAGATTTATTTCTAAAATTTCCTAAACATTATGAGTGAATCTTCTTTGAATAACTCAATGTTTATTCTTGTAGGGTGCATAATATCTTAAAGTATAAGGGTTTGGCACAAATAATATCTCTTTGAATCTGTTTTTAATATGCTCGACTTCATGAATGTGGTTTTCAGTTTCTTTCCAAGTTTGTTATAATGGGGCCTAAACTCTTTCTTTCAGCTCATTTGTTTTACTGTCAGACAAGTATGTTATAGTTTATTTTTGAGTTCATTATATGATATCAAAAGTGCATAATAAGAGACTTAATGCTTGCAGTCCATGTACTAATATTGCATGTATCATTTGATTGACTTCAGTCTTAAATTTGCTGTGACAAGGATTCATGTCTACCAAGATCTGGGGCAGTGATGCATGGTCCCCATTAACTATAGTTACATTGAAAATTATTTCTTTAGTAGCTTAAAACTACTTATGGATCCCAGAAATTATACCAGTTTAGAATCTAAACTTGCCAAAAACAAGTACACTAACAGGGCTTATTCATTTATGCATTATTCTCTTTTAAGTCATTTATAATAAAATGTCACACCTATATTTTTTGTAGTACCCTGATATATTTCATATTTAAATATTAGGATTAATATGCATTTTAATGTGATCAAGACATTTATGACTTTTGGGAAATATTATAATTGAATATTGTGTGAACATTATGCTGTGATGATATGAACTTGTTTATGATTAATTCGAGTTAATTCAACTTACAATCAATCTGATTTATTTCAAGGTATGACAAATCTGATTTGGTCTTATTACAGTAATTTTATAAATGATTTATTATTGATTTCAGTTATATGATGAATTAGTAATTGAATTGTTTGCTAAGCTGTGTTTGAGATACACCATGTCCTTGACTAGAGGGAGAATATCATGAGGGAGGATAATGTCATGGATAAGCAGTACCGTGGGCAGAAAATAAGGTAAACAATATCTAAGTAGGCTGTGTAGTCTATGTTTCATACTCTTCAATCACTGGTCACTTTTCCAGTTGTTGAGGAGTTGTTTCCCCAATCGATGTTGATTGTCTGTCATGGTTGTGTGGTTGGTACCTTGCTCGGACCATAGGTTGTTAAGTCAGTATTTGTTAGGCATTCCTAATATTAGTAATGATATAAACATGGCAGTAGACATGATACTTATTATGTTTACATGTTTTAGGGGAAACCATGTTTAGCCTAGTCACCCTGGACTCTAAACCACTCACCTAAGCAGCTAAATCATAAGGTTTGACCATATCAAAAAGGGCTGTGTAGTTGGTACCTTACTTGGACTGCAGAATGTTAAGTAATTATAGGTTCGTTATATATTAAAGATATTAGTAATGATATATACATGACAATAGACATTATACTTATTATGTTTACATGTTTTAGGGGAAACATTGTTTAGCCTAGTCACCCTAGACTCTAAACCACTCTACTAAACACCTAAACCACATGAGGTTTGACCTTATCAAAAGAGGGAAAATGTGGGATTGGAAATATGGAAACATTCATGTAATGAACCTTAGCTAAAATATTCACATAGATTCCTTAGATCTTGAATAATGCAATAAAAATCATCCAAAACATTCATACAAAATAATTAGATCCAAAA
>VDFB02347742.1:0-61203 GCA_007258455.2 Sequoia sempervirens | reverse complement strand
TTATGAGTCTAATTTTTCCTTCCTACTATTTGAGAGCTAGATGCTTTGTTGATAATTTCACTAATTGATTTATCTTGTGATACGGAATTTGCATTACAAGCTCCTATAAATGCATTCCTAATGGTTGGAAATCTCAATAGCTCAAATGTAGATAGACTTACCTTTAGCTTCTTGAGCTCTTTTGCAACATATATGGCTAATTTCTCTTCACTCAAATCAGCAGGAATCTCCTTTAGATATTCCACCACCTTGTCTTTACTTGCTTCAACACCCCTTCCTTTTGACATGTCCATCTGTGCTTGTCCTTCCTTTGATAGATACTACTTAGACACATGAGGATATAATGGACTATTGTTGGAATTAGGATCTGGAGGAGTGGTGAAGTTGTTCAGTGGAATGGAGGTGGTGAAGGGACCTCCAACCTATGGATGCCTATGTGGCATGTCTCTCAAATCGTACTTCTTGGTAGGTCTCTGGAAATTTTGTACCTCTTCAAAATAAGCTTCTTCCTCATCCAAGGGGCCATTATCATTCACCGCATTTTCATCAAACAATTGTGAAATCTCATCTCCATTGCACACTTGATCTGGCTCTTCCTTGAACTAGTCTAATTCTTCTTCAGGCACATTGTCTTTTCTCTGTGGAAAAGGATCATAATTCAGTACCAACACCAGAAAATCTTAAGGAGTAGATGGTACCATTTCCTGACCACTTGAATTTTTCTCCACTTCATACTAAAAAAATGAAGCTACTGTTTGGAACTCCTGACAATCTAATTCAAAATGTTGACTTGTTTTATGGAGCCTACACCATCCTGTTAATGCAACCTTAGCTAAAAATACACCACTAGGAGGCTTCTCTTAATTAGCCGGTTGACTGACTAGTTGATCCAATGGTGTAGGGACTCCTCCATTATTAGGCCTCATGTTCCAATTCCTATTTTGTCCTGGTGGTTGTCTCCTGTCGAAACCTTTTCCACCAACTTGACCTATATCAAAATTATGGCCTAGGGATTGTCCTTTATCAAAATTATGTCCTTTGTCATTATTGTACCCTCTTTCATTGTTATATCCTTTTTTGTTGTTGTATCATCTATCATTGTTATATCCTCTTTTAGGATGTTTCCCTCTATCAAAATGCTATCCTTATGGGTTTTCTCGACTTTCTTTGCTATAATTAGATTGGATATTTTTTTGAGTAGCTTGCAACTGACTATTCTGGTTCCTCAAGTAAGTCACTTCCATATTCAGCTTCTTCACCTATTCAGACAATTCATCCAATCGCTCCTTGTTAGTATTTCCATATTTAGGCTGATTCATATTATTTTGGGGATATCTTGTTGTAGTGCTGGTATTCAATGACTGGCTCAATACTTCAAAATTTTGTAGATATGGGGGATAGCTAGTATGAGATTATGAATGAAGAGGCTGATGTGCATTCTACTGGGGATAGTTGAATATAGGTGGCACTTGATTCACATGAGGTCCTAGGTGAGGGACAAGAGGCAAATGAGGTACTGGATTCATGATGGGAGTTTGATTGGTGACAGCCTGGTTGAGAGTTGGGACTTTCCTAGGGTGAGTAGCAAGTCCTAATGATGGAAAAGGTACAGACAAGTGTTTCCTTAAAGCAATACTAGCCTTCACAGCTTCAACATATGCATCAAGTAAGCTAGTAGGTGGGTTATTTCTCCATTTCATCAAGGTGGCTGTCAGACTATCAAGTCCTTCATAGTAAACTTCTAAAGTAGTAGTCACATCAATAACATAATGGGCCTATAGTCTAGTATAGGAATGATGAAACCAATTGTTGAAGGACCCTATAGGCTCATGGCCTTCTCTCTTAACATTAGTGAACTGACGATAGAGCTCATTGGGACTAATGGGGATCCTAAAATTTTACAGAAATACAGCCTCCAGTTCATTCCAATTCTGGATAAATCCAGTAGGAAAGTTATTTTACCAATAGAATGCATCCTCTCCTAGGGAATAAGGAAAAAGCCTACATGCTACATCTTCATGGTTAATTCCTCTATCCTTAAGGCAGTTTTGAAAGATCCTGATGTGTTTTTCAGTAGTTCTATTCAGATCATTAACATGAAACTTTGAACAAAAGTGCTCAAGGTTCTTGGGCATGACATTGTAATTGGCGAAAGTCAATGGAGATGGGTTATTAGCAAGGAAAGCCATTGGTGGAGGTGGGGGTGGTAATGGCTGATTTAGGGTTGGTTGAGGTTGTTGGATGGGAATGTCCTTAGATTCAGATTCAGATGAACTTGATGAAGATGAGAATGATGGAGATGATGGAGGTGATTGGAGGGATGATGATTCTCCCCTTCTGCTGGTCATTCTTCACCTAGTAGGGACTAAAAATTCTTGAAATTACTCCTCTCCTAGAGTAGATCTAGTTCTTCTAAATCTTTTAGGAGAGATGGTAGACAAAAATCGATCCAGCTTAACTTATTCAGGCAATCCTTCTAGCCCCAATCCGTTGATGATGTTTTTTGCATAGCAACAACTCAGACAGAATATGAAATCCTATCTCTCTTGAAAGGTAAATCTCTATCAGCAAGCCTCAAGAGATAACCCCAAGGTCTCTAATGTTAGGTCTTGACAATGCATAAACAACTTAGATAATATGTGAGAATGTTGGTAATCACAAAGGGACCTTACTACAAGCAAAGACTGAATCTTGAACTTATCAGATCTGGAAATGTAATGACACTTCAATCCTAAATCTAACTTAGATAATAAAGAAATAACAAAAGGTTAGGGTTTCAGAGAGATTCCAAAATTTAACTACTCCTAGGATGTAAATGATGAAATAATTGAAATGGACCAATCCCTCATAAACTAATTCCCACTTGACCAAGATAAATCTACAATCTTATAGAAACAGTGCAATCTTCTAAGGTGTTAAATATTTTTAGATCATGAACGTTTATCCAAAACAACCCAATTGCAATTGAAATGAATAAATCTCCAAAATTGAACTAGGCACAATGAATATAAAGGTCCAGGCTAACTTTGCAAAGCAACTACAATCAACTAGCTGCAAAATGTATGGACCAGGGATTGTTGCAACACGTCAAACATTAAACCATAAACACCATTGAATCAGATCTAACATACATCTAATTACCTTGAGGAATTCAAAAGATAGAAGCATAATAACCATGCAAGATAAGTCAACACAAAAGAGATCACCAGAAACTCACAATGTCTTTACTTGTATTGAATCACCAAATTTCAAAAACAATTCCAATGTTTTGTTACAACACTTGCTCATAAATTAACTAAATTCTAACCTAATTCACTCTTGTATCAACTATCTCTATCTGTCTATCTTTTGTTTTTTTTTTTACAAATGAGGAAAAATACCCAATTTATAGGAATCCCCAAATCATGTCAGCCCAACCAGGGATTATACACTAATAAAATAGCAAAAAAAAGTCAACCCAACCAATGTTTACAATAACAAACAGCCACAAAGTAGGTTGTCCAAGGAGAATAAGATAAATATGCATTAAATGCAAGAACTCATCCAGGTCGGCCTAGGATCTCTAGCATAATTAAAATTTAAACTATCCTCTCCAAGTCTGCCAAGGGTGGAAGTAGTCAGTATTTCAAATTTCCTTCACAGATATAACTTCATCTCTAGAACTTCCTTGATGACTCAACAAAATTCAACCTACACTCAGCAAAAACACCATTAATATCCATTATAACACTATCATAACATGAAGATCAAGATTAGCTCATCATCAGCAGTATATTCATAATCCAAATAAGCTCAAACAAAATTTGAAATCAACCCAGAAACACCGCTCAATCACAAACTACACGATCCAGGATTTTGAGCCAGCTGCGGAATCTGGGCCAGAAGGGGAATTCTGGAAAAATATGGCCCACGCGGATTCCAGAGAAGGCACAAAATCAACCATTAGATCATCAAAATGTAGAAAAAATGTAGATAACCATGTCATCTACCAATCTAAAGCATGGAATAGTAAGAAATTATCATTTAAAATAATCCATTTTACCCATTTTTTATGTTTCACAAAGTTACCCTGAAAAACTAGAAAAATCTAGCTAGACCAAAATTCTGTGAAGAGAACAAAGTTTTGGACTCCCGTGCACACTCCAGAATACAGAAGGCTAGGCAGAATTGAGGAAAATCTAGGGTTGCGAAAATTCTGCGAAGTCCTCGAAATCCCAAAAAACCACCATCACGCATGATTTAAACCTGAGGCGACCAAATGTTTATGAATTATGAATCTCCTGAGCTCAACTCGACCCCAACTCATGATTTCTATTAGTTCCTTTGGATCGAGATCATCTAAGGTGCCAAAATGATGAATGCTCATAACAAATCAAGGATGCTCTAGATCGACTAGATCAACTCGAATGTAAGAAAACTAGGTGTTCAAGCAAGCAAATCAATGAAATTTTACACCCAAATCATCAAATCCCAAATGCAGAAGCAATACACAATGAAAGATGAGAGAAAATAGAACAAAAATGAAACCACCAAGACAAGCTAGAGAAAACTCAGAAACCCGACAGGACGGCAAAATTTTGAAAAAATCTGGCCCAGGTGGAATTCTGTGAAGGCCAGAAATCTCTAAACTACAGTGTAAAATAGGTCGAGCCGTACCTTGAGTGCAATCCAGGAAAATCCGAACGGGGCGAACAATCTCGAAACAAATCCAAAACTCGAACGGTAGCATGAAAATGGAGTTTGAAAGAAATTCGGGAAAATATGAATGGACAGGAAAATCCCGAGCCTGGGTAAAAACCTGAAATTCACCCAATTCATAAAATTTTCAATATTTAACTTAGGGAAAATTCATAGTAAAGCAAGATGAACACTTTAATCACATTTCAAGGCAATGCAAAACCTCAAAATCGAAGGGGGAAAACACAAAGAGTGAAAGCAAAAGAGGGTCCCTGCTTTCAGCGGGGCGTGTGTGCAAAAAAACTGCACAACATAAAGCAGAATGCATAGCCAAATTATCCCTTGAGAATTTTTCTCCACCCATGATTGAACCTCCACCCCTTGAAGAAAACAATAGTGATCCTAAATCCCTTCCAACAAACCAAGATCCATCCTTGAAAAATCCCTTACATATAAAAATTCCTATAAAAGGCCAAGAGAAAACCAAACAATTCCTCACCCACCTCCTAAAAAAATCTATAAAGCCAAAGAGATAGTGGTTGGAGAACCTTCCATGGTTTCTTTCATTCTTCCTTCACAAGGAGAAAATGAACTTATGGTTGAAAAACCCGCTCCTACATAAACACAACTTGAAAATTGTAATAAAAGAAATAGAAGTGCTAGAGAGCATAGTAATAGACATTGTTCTATTGCTTGAAAGATAAATGAAGAGAATTACATTGAAAATCATAATCCAAATTTGATAGGAACAATAAACAATGAGCCTCCCTCCTTGCCTGAGTTGATAGATCCTATGTCTCCAACACAAGAAGGACCAACACCCTCTATGGGTATTATCATTAATCCTCCTATTGTGGTTAACTTGGATGATGATGAGGAAATAGTTAAAATCAATGAGGAAGTGCATGTAATGAGTTGAATTTGTTATTTTCCTCTTCCATGAGCTTAAACGATAACAACCATGATGATCCTCCTAAACTAAGTGATGTACCACATGTTGAACCTAGTGATTCTCCTAGTACAACATGATGTCATCCCTCTCACTAGTGATTTGCATTCACATTTACTGAACAAGACTAGGATGCGGATGACCTATTGGATAGTTGACTCACATGTGCTTTACTAGTATTTTTTCTATTTTTTATTTTGATTCCATGTGTGTAATGTGATCCCCCATCATGTTATATTTGATGTTTATCTCTCTATGTGCATTCCTCTATTTGTACCTTCATTCTTCTATATGTTGTAAACTTTTCACATATTTCATTTGCTTCTCTTTTCATTTTTGTCTTGTGTTTCCATTTTGGGGATGACGCAAGGTGTTGAGACACCCTATGTCTCTTCTATGTTGACCCAAAAGGATTTTCTTTATCTTCACTCTCTTTGTGTCATTCTTCTAGTTCTATGTGTATTTTTGGAATGATTAAATTTTCTACCTCTCTAATATCATTGCAGTAAAGACAAATATTGACCCCAAATCCATAGATCGCTTATGTGTTTTATGGGGGAAAGCCTCTTTTCCGTTTTCATTTTTGGCTAATTTAAAGTAATTTCTCACAAGATGTTGTTAGCAATTTCTTTAAAGTGTGGGCATAAATTGGCATTATTTTGGCATGATTCCATTTGCATTTTTCATGTTCCTTTATGTGATTTTCCTCTTTGTGGTGAAATTGGGAGTAATTTCATGCAAGATTTTGATCTATCTTAGCATATTACATTCCTCTTAGTGGTGATTCGACACACTATATTCCCTATGTTGTGAATTTTTTATCCTTTGATTGGTCCTCTCTTGGATACATTAGGAACAATGTCCCCTAAGATTAAGAACTTGCATGAACTAGGAAAAATACCTTTGAACATCTCTCTTTCTTGTTGCATTGTGTTTTCCTTTTGTGCCTTATTAAAGTCATGGAGGTATGTCTTTGATATGGTCCCTTGGGGCTCACCTAGTGAACAAATAGCTTCACTATCCCTTGTGAGTGTGCATTTTCTCTTTTTGTGCCTCATTAAAGTCATGGAGGTATTGCTTTGATATGGTCCCTTGGGGTTCACCTAGTGAACAACTAGCTTCTCTAGCCCTCATGAGCGTGCATTTTCTTTTTTTCCTTATCATAGTCATGGGGGTGTGACATTAATATGGACTTCTTGGGGTTCACCTAGTGGACAACTAGTTTCACTAGCCCTTGTGAGCATGTATTTTATTTGCATAGTGGACAACGCGTTCCACTTGTAAACCTTTTTGGAAAAATAGCCTAGACCTAGTCCACCATGTTGGATGACCAGTCAAAGCTTGATTCAGTGCATTTTTCCCTTTTCCTTTTTCCTTTTTTTGTCTTTGATGGTTTATGTTTTTTATCTGGTTATGGCTTCATATATCATCCACAAGCATGTTCCTTTGTGCCTATGTTGGTTTTCCATAGGATCTTGATCCTAGGGGCTTGGCCACCCTCTTGGTCATTTTCATCCTATCTCACTAGCATTCATAGATGGGAACCCCTCTTGATTATGTGGTTGGCTATTTTAGTGTGAGTTTGAAGCAAGTTCATCCTCTCACTAAAGTGGGGGCTAAATCTAGTGTAGTAAAATGCATACCCTTGCATTTTCACACTTGTTTGGGCCTGCCTTGCTTCGTTTATCCTCATTTATGTTTTAATTGGTCCTATTTTTCATCTACAAGCCCTATGAATTATATCATTTTCTAGCTAATCCTGACATTTGACAATTTTTTTTTAGTTTCCCTAATTTTTGGGTTGGGACTAAGACACCACCTAGGGCATCTTTGTCCCCCAAAGGTCTTAGGACCTTGATTTTGAGGCATTTTAAATAAATACCTTTTTGGAGTCTATGCCTCGAGTTTCATGCCTCAGGACTAAGACATCACCTAGGGTGTCTTAGTCCCCATTGAGGTGTTTTCGGGATTCAATTTCAAATTCTAGTGGGATTTAGCATCTTTTAATTAATGAATTCATATATAATCTTGTTGTGATGTAATTTTAGGATATTAAGCATGGATAAGTATAAATACAAAGCTCCTTCACTCATTTTCATATCCAATATCCTAACAAGCAATCTAAGCATCCAAGTATACAAGCATTCAAGCATTCAAGAGCAATTTATCAAGCATTTGGTGCCATAATCAAGATTCAAGCATCATATCAAAGATCTTCTTGCATCATGTGTGTTCTTGTGCTAATATTTGTGATGTAGGGTTTTGATTCAAGTAAGCAATTCAATTCCATATCTATCAAACATCTCTTTGATTCAAAATCCATATCCATTGCAACCATTTCACACAAGTTTGTGAAATTTACAACAAGGGTTTGGTGAGTTGTAACATTGCATGTTGTTCATTCATCATTTCCCTTCATTATTTCATTTCATTTCAAGGTTCAATTACCAAAAAGAGGTTTGACCATGGAAAACCCCCATTTTCTAACAATCAACAAGTTTTTCTCCTCTTGCATGTTTGTGATTGTAGATCTGGGTTGAAGGCTTGAAGACCATTTGAAGTGCAAAGTTTCAAAGTTGCAAAGTTGCATAGCAAAGTTTTCATGTTCACAAAAACTCACTTACAAGTTGAATCCGCAAGTATTAGAACTTGAGATTAGAGAAGAAGGAAGAGATGACATCAACCCTTAGGACCACATTTAGAGTTTTCAAAAATTCCAGATGGAACTAGGTCACCACGTAGGGCATCTTAGTCCTCCTGAGGATATTTTTCAGAAATTATTTTAGATCTAGTTCTGACATCTGAAGATTCTACATCTTCTACAAAAAATGGTATTAGGACTAAGTCAATAGTAATAGCTTCTTTTTCCTCTATAGCACATTTTAACGACTTCTTTAAATTTCTAGATTCCTCATTGCATTTCCAAACTTCCTAGGTATAAACATCCTAACTCCTTATTGTACAATTTCATTATTTGCATTTCTCATTTAGCTTGCATAGCTAGGTTTTGTGAGTTGAATGCTTATTTGTATTTTCCAAGCATTTGCTTGGTGGTGAACCCCTAAAAGCTTTAGGAATCCCCTCCTAGGTCCTCCTCATTTAGAGTTGACTCACCTTGTGAGGTTGATATTCAATCCAATTAGGAATCCTAGGACATTATTGAATGAGCATCTAGGAGAAGAAAGATTCCCCTCATTTTTTCATTGTTCCAACTGAAAGCCTACTAGAATCAATGAGTTCTTGCACAAGATGTTTAAGACACTTGCAATGTTCCATTTCATGTCCATTTTGTTGGTGAAAATGGAAATAACCATTTGATCTAAATTTTGGAGGTAAAGGTTTATTAGGATTAGGAGTTTTAATGTGAGGCAAGATAAGAATTTTTTGTTCTAAGAGACTTTGTGACATTATGTTATGAAGGGTGTCAGGTAAGGGAGTGAATCTCCTTTTTGAGTCCCCATAGCTAAAGGATATCATTGCTTTAACATTAACTACTTGGTTATTAACATGTTGAGTTGTTTGTTGAGGGCGATTAAGTTGAAGGAAATATTTATTTTATTTTCTAAAAGGGTGGTATTTTTTTTGGTTCGTGGCTTTGAACTTCTTACAATGGCTAGATGTGGGTTTTGTTTTTTGGCTACTAACCAAATTTTGATAATCACGAAGGGTACTACACAAGTGCATGAAGGAAGGGAAATTTATCATGGTAATCTTATATTGTATCCTATTTTTCCAGTTCTCAATAAATATCCTTTGAAGGTGAGGGTTAGGAATCTTTACATCGATTTGGGAATAAAATGATTTATATCGTGAAATAAAGTCTACGATCTTTTCATCATTCTTTGGCTTACATCTCATCAAATCATCTATGGTCATCTTAGGATTCATATGCACTTGGAAAAGGTTTATAAATGCTTCTTCAATTTCACTCAATGAATTAATTGAGGTTTTTGGTAATGAAGAAAACCATTCTAAGGTGGTATCCTTCAAGGATATAGGGAAAATCTTAGCCAAGAGCTTATCCTCAAGAATAAAGTCACTACATAAGGCAGTATAAGCAAAAACATGGTTAGAAGGATCTCCTTTCCCCCCATATGGCTCAAATCTAGGCACCTCTATACCTTTTAGCATCAGTGTTCTCAATATCTCCAAGGACAAGGGATTTATTTTGACATAATATGTAGGTTGGCCATTTTGATTTTTATTAATGGTGGGCACTTGTTGTTGAAGGGATGAAACAATTTGCAAAAGTTGATTTATGAGAGGATCGTTGTTTGAATGTTGGTATGAAGATGAATAAGGTGTATTTGTTCAAAGGACAAGTGAGTGGAATTCTTATAGGTGGTAAAGTGTTAGGAGATATTACTTGCGATGCCACAAAGGTACTAGGGATGCTAGCCAAAATACCCAAGGAAGGAATTGCATTACTAGTAAGTTGCATTGTTGTTGTAACTTGAAGATTAGTATAGGTAGGAATAGAGGCTATGGTTGTGGGAGGAGTAATTTGAATTCCTCCTTGGCTTGTAACATTATTCAAAGGTAGGGGACAACTAGTAGTTGAGGTAAGATGTTTTCCAAAAACTTGAGCTATGCTACACACAAGGTCAAATTTGTCTTTACTTTCAAGCATGTGATGAATATTGTCTATAGTATGGATAGTAGTGGTTGAAATGTTCTCATTGCTTATTTTATTTTTAAAGTTTGCTAAATCTTCATGGATCTAGATTATGTTTTCTTACAAAACACTAGCAACCATTATTTCAACTTGCACCACACTACTTGAAGGAAAAGAGTTGTCAAGGGTTTGGTCCATACCTAGTGAACTAATGTTAACACTAGGAGTGAAAGAGATAGATAACCCAAGAACCATGATGAATGTGCTATTGCGGGATGACATGAGTCATGAACTTCATCTCACTATTGTATTAGCCATAGGACACCAAGTAGAAAAGCACATACAAGGGATAATAAATGCAAGATGGATGCAAATGCAATTCAAATGAAATTAAGCTAAATGAAATGAAACAAAAACTCTATAAACTGAAACAAAAAGTTATAAAAAATAAATAGGAGCACAAAAACATAGTTTTGAATTATAGAAAATATAGTTTAAAATCTGCACTAGGACTAAATCTCCTAGAGGGGCGTATGAGTCCTAGTGAAGTTTTTTTTCACAATTATAGAAAATTTTAAGTGATTTGTATGCTTGTTGGTTTGAATAATGTCTAAATTATTTACAAATGCAGATTTCAGATTATTTTCAATGATGTAAGATACAAAAATGCAACCTATATGCACTTTCACTAATGCAAGATTTAGAAACCCTAGAATGCAAATTAACTTTAATGCAAACCCTAATGTAATGTTAATGGAAGATAGATCTATGTTGATAATGCACTCCACATCAAAATTAAAATTTTCTAAATATAGGTTCACCAAAATGAAAAGGGGAAAAATATTGTTGTTAATTATGGTTTAGGACATAGAACAAAAATATTCTTCACTCTCATTCAAGGAAACCCTAGAGATATCAATCCAAGGATGAAGTAGAGGAAATAAATCTTGCAATAAGGTGTCCTAGGGTTTGATTAAAAGCTAAAGAGAGGCTCATCACTAATCTAGGAATTGGAAAGACTAATGAAATGAAATACCTAATTTTTAAACCTAGTGCAATGCAAACCTTCACTAAATGACCTAAACATGCATGTAAATCATAATAGAAAGTTGAGGGATTAGAAGAGTGTAAATGGAAATATATAGAGGCCTAGATGAAGACTTGAAATGTTGAAAACACTAAAATTATGGTCTTCTAGGACTCATATTCTAGTTAGGGCTATTTAGTCCCAAATTTGGGTTTCTGGGTAGGAACATAAATATGGCATGAATATGTATGGAACTTTTGAAAATTGTGAAATTCACTGTACTGGGACTCATATGCCAGAAGTGGTGTATCATTCTAGTTTGACCATTCTATAAATTCAAAGTTTGAATATACTCTTTAATGTCTGATATGTCCTTTCCACTTGATTTTTGGGTCCAAATCTATGATTTGCAACCTGTAGATGTCTTTGAATGATCTCTAATGCAAGGTGATAAATTTGAACACTTTGAGAACTTTTCTCCAAACTTTCTCTTCAATATTTCTTCAACCTAGATCTACAAATCACACACTAAAGAGAGGGAAAAATGTTGTTTTGTTAGTGGAAGGGGTTTTCCTTGGTCAAACCCCATTTTGGTAATCAAACCTTGAAATGAATTCAAATAAGATAAGGAATGATGAATGAACAAAATGTAATGTTGCAACTCACCAAACCCTAACAATAAAAGGTTGCAAACATGTATGAAGTGGCTCTAAGGGATGTAGATCTTAACTCTTTCTTTAATGTAGTAGATCTTGAATAGAATGCTAGATGGAATCATGAAACCCTAGATAACAATTGTTAGCTCAAAAATAAACATGATGCATGATGAATTTGACATGATGCTTGATAATTGAGTCATGCTAAAAACCACTTGATAATCAGCTTGTAAAGACTCTTAGATTATCTTTTGAATTCTTGAATTCTCTTATGAACTCATTTTTTCTATTTAAATGATGCTCATTCAACTTGCTAGGTCACTTGATTACTTTCTAGGTGAAAATGAGTGAAATAACCTTGTATTTATACTTGTTTATACTAAATTTCCCAAAATTACAAGACTACAAGCTAACATCAGATCTAGGAGGATAAAATCCCGCCAAGAATTTGAATTAAATTAAATTTTGGACCACATGAGACTCATACACCAAAAGTGGTGTATCAGTCCCATTAGGCCTAACTATGGGACAAATTTTTCAAAAATTATTAGCATGATGTAAAATCCAAATTGGGGCCCTAAAACCTAGGTGGGACTCATATGCCCATGGTGGTGTATGAGTCCTAGATCACTAAATCTAGGAAACACAACCTAAAAACACCTAAATTATGATTGGATGTTGGTTTATGTCGGGATTATCCTCAGAAAGATGCAGTAATTAAGGCTTGGGGATGCAAAATAAGGTGTAATAAGTCATAAAGAATCCTAATTAATAATGAAAACCCTATATTAGTGTGAAAGTGTGGTACAACACTTTACAACACCTAAAATAAGGCACACTTAAGTCTATTTAGTTCATGAGGTCCCAATACCTAATGTGAATTTCTTAAACACATTACAACACTAAGTCGAGGCATCACTAAGCTCAATTTTACGAGGGACCAAACAAGTGTGGAAATGTCACATACAATTTTTTTTGAAACTACACAGAATAATCAGTCAATTATCATGTTCAAAACCTAAAAATTGCATTCTCCTTTTGCATGTTTGATCTATCATTGTTGTATTTCAATTTTGTAGGAAAACCATTACATCATGTTTTCATTGCAAAAATTTATGGTTATTATACTTCATGTTCTATTTTTCAGATATTGTTGAATGTTGTAAGAAAGTTTTGTTAAGTGCATATGAATATGAAGTCCTCTCCCCTCTCTTTTTGTTCATCATTGATCCCTCTCCGAGTATCCCTTCTATGATTGAGGTTAGTCTAGTGAAAGAGAATAAAACCTTGGGTAATCATAACAATCATATTCATTATTTTCCTAATATCTCTCCTATTTGTGAAGAAAATATTTCTATGTTAGAAGAACCAATCGATGAGATTTTTGAGAACCCTAGTTGTTTCTCTCCTCTTATCTCTCCTATTAGGCAAGACATTAAGTTAAATAAGAGGATATAACAATAGGTAATCATGACGATCACATAACACAACAAGAGACCATTGAAACCTACCTACATAACACTGCAAATAGTCTACATTCATCTCCCAACATCTTCCCCTCTTTTGATAATAAAAACTTTAAGATCTATGACAACCCTCTTTATGTTTCTTCCCCTACTTATCCTATTTTGGAAGAGATTATGGGACAAATGAATGAAATCATGGAAAATCATGAAAATCACATTTATTATTCTCCTATCATCTATCCTAGATCTGAATAAGACACTTTGATGTTAGAAAATACAATTGAACCATAGATTTTTGGGTCTATGTACTTCTCTTACACTCTTAGGGTTTTTCACTTAAAGGAGAGAGATAAACCTCAAAAACCTAAGTGGTTCACTCAATATAATATATGTATGATGAAATTATGTCTAAATTAAATGTTATAGATGCAAATAATTGATAATATTTATTGATTACGTATGCTAAACTATTGTAATGCAACTCGTTTGAAAACACATTGTGTTATGCAGAAATGAACTAGAAATGAATGCAAAACTTAACAGAAATGAATCAAATTGAAAGTGTGCACTTGAGATATTGATGAAGGCTAGAAAATACATCTAGGAGGCTGTTGATACTAAAATTTAGGCCTGGCGGGACTCATTCACCACTCTGGGCGAATCATTCCTAGTTTAGGATGACTGTACCAGTGCCTGTTTTAGCCAAAAGGGTGTTCAAATCTACATAAATATTCAAAAAACATGTACATTTGGAATCATTCCCCACTAATGGTGAATTTTTCCACTTTATACTTTTTTGAAAACTCAAAAATGGAATCTATAGCTTTTGGATTGCTCAATCTACACCTCTAGGTGTCCAGATCTGAAATTGCCAAATTTGGGCTCGTAAGTGACTTTTTCTTGATATTTTTGACTTGAATGATGAGGAGGTGACTTGAATAAAATTTCAACTTGATTTTAAATTATTTCTAAGCTTCCAAGAGTCCTAGATCTACAAACACACAAGAAGAGAAGATAAAATGTTGAACATTAAGGCATGGGGGTTTGCTTGGTCAAACCCCTTTTAGGTAATTAAACCAAAATGATGAAATAACAGAATGAAACATGTAAAATTAAATTTATTACCTTTACATGATGATTTATCTTCAATTTCTACAAAAAATATGAATATTCAACCCTTGAATGCTTTAGAAAGCTAACTTATTGAGTTCTAATGAAGAAACCCTAGCTTGCTTGACTTGGATGAGAAGATAGATGATGAATTAAGGATGAGAGATGTAAAGATGGGTTTTTAGATGTAAAATAAGGATAAAAACACTTATTTATATACAACTGTGCCTTAGTATCCCAATTATACCTCATCATAGGTCAACATGTAGAAAAATTAAAGTTAAAACCTAATTTTTCCCGCTGAAACCCCAAAAATGACTCAAAATAGGACCTATTTACCACTAATGGAAAATTAGTCCCACCTAGATGGGAATAATACACCAATAATGGTGAATTGGTCCCACATGGGTCATTTTTGCTAGCTGGAATGCTGAGAATTAATAAAATTAGGTTTATATGATGACTATGTCAATTATTTGATCAATTTAAGCTTCAAGATGCACAATATGGATTAATATGTGATTATTATTGATGATGTTAATGTAAAATAGGGCTTGGGACACATAAATAAATGTGAAAGTGTAAATAAATACACTTTACAACACTAAAATGAGGTCCAAAAAACCTAAGAAGGCACAAGAACCAATGTGAATGTGCAAGACACATTACAACACTAGTTTAAAATTAAGTTTAATTCACAAGACTTATAAATTGATATGATAATGTTATTAAACACATTTAATTATGTTGAAATAAAGATAAATAGGTTCATTAAGTCTAGAGAAGTGTGAAAGTCCTTTACAAGATTCTACAACACCTTTACAAGACATTGATAAACACATTTTATTTAGTGTGGAAGGGTTGAAGACCTATTTTGGATGCATAAAATACCTCACAACACTTGAATCAAGGCCTCATTAAATCCATTTATCATGAATTATTCTCATGTCAAGCAAAGGGTCCTTTTTTCTATGGCACATTTAGCCCCCACTTTAGTTAGAGGATGAACTTACTTCAAAGTCACACTGAAGTAGACATTCAAGAGAGATCCTCATGTATGGATGCAAATGATAAAGAATGAAAAAGATCAAGGAATTTTCACAAGCCTCTAGGATCGAAGATCCTAATTCAAACTATCAAGATAAAAAATCATGGAATGGCTAGAACTAAAGGAAAGAAAGATGGGTTGAAAAAGATGTACTCACCCTGGGCCCACATAACTTCAGGTTGTTTGTGAGGTGAGAAGGCCACAACATACTCACTCTGGGGCCATGAAACTCTTGATCATCCACGGGGTGAGAAATCCCAAAAATAAGTAAGATACATATGCTAGTTGGTATGCACTCACAAACACAAAAGTGGCTATGGGGAAAAGTCGTGCCGTTAGGTGGGCTTCCCACTCAACCATATCAAAGTTATAAATCCTGATAACTTTAATAAGGCACCACAAAGAAAAAGGAAAAGGTTTTTAATTCGAACTACATGAGACAAGAAAAGCTTCGAACTCATGAACAAACAAGATGGCACCATAGGCATGCAAGTTGTCTTATGCAAGGTGGCCATACAAAATGCAACAATCTAAAAATGAAAAAATGTAAAAATGCAATCATGTAAAATGTAAAGGATGTTCAAAGGAGTCTTGTTCAGTTTATGTAAGGTCACTTACTTAGGGATCATTGTGTCTAATGTCTCCAAGAGAGGACCAATCAAAGAATAGTGTATTCACAACTTAGGGGATACAGTGCATCGCATCAGGCCACCAAGAGGAATGTAATATGCTTAGAAAGATCACACTTATGAAGGACATCACACCCAATGTCATCCACAAAGTAATAAACACATCATATAAACGACAAGGCTACACTAGGAACAAAGAAATGCAAATGAATTATGGTATTGTATGCCCCTCACTTTAAAGGAATTGCTACACACTTGTCTCTGAGCAATTACTTTAAAGTAGAAGAGAGGAAGGGAGATCATGAGAGCTTATTCAGAAATCCCTATGAATTTATTTTGAAAAGTTGTGTCATGCAAAAGGGTAATATGTCACATGTGAGTCAATCTTAAGACATGTCGTCTACATCCCAAGCTTGCTCTTATATGTTCATGAAAGGTTAACGATTAGTCAAAAGAGACAATGACAAGTGACATATGGGAATACGGCTTTATAACCTTTTTCTCCCACTTAGTTCAGGACAAGGGTGAGCTTGGAATGGATGATTATATGTTGTCCCTTGCAATGGATGTAAAACATGCAATGGTGAGTAGACTGTGATCCTACAACTATTGCATGGAAAGGAGCAGCAACTAATGTTATTTATGTGGATAAAGAAGATTTTTGGAAGAGTCTTGAGTGATAGTATTAATGGTGAGTGAAGGAGAATAACCAAGACCATGAGTTGTTTGTTGTGTGTTAGGCTCTATAGGGTTGCAGATACCTTGTTCTCGAGCACCACAACCTTTTCCACAATACCCAAGTTGTTTCATGAGGTCATACCCATTTCCATAAAGTTGTTTCAATGCTTTGGAATTGCGTGGTTGTTCATTATTGTGTTTGTCAAGGGGTGTTGTGGAGTTTTTTGGTATTGTATAAAGTGGTTGAGGCAGATGCTTTATGTCAAGGTTGGTTGTTTTTGTCACACATTTTTCTTTTATGTGAATATGTATTTTCCCATAAATGAAGGTGTGAATTCTAAGGGTCCCCAATCATCACCAAATAATTTAGATGGCCATTCTTCATTGTCACGTTCAATTTCTATGTTGGATGTTGGAATTAATGATTTCGAAGGACTTATAGTTCCTTTTTCAAGGTGCAATCAACTTTTAGGCTCGAGGTCTATTTCAACTTGATAATCTTATTGTTATAGACATATTTCATTGTACGATGAAGGGTTGAAGGCACTACATTCATCTCATGAATCAATGGTTGGCCTAAAATAAAATTATACAAAATATCACAAGGCATGACATGGATAGGAGTCTACAAAGTAACCACCCCAACCGTGATAGGTAAAGTGACTACATTGAGCGGTTGCTTTGTTATATTATCAAATCCTTGAATAGAGACATAATATAGTTTTATTTGTGACGTGTCAAAATTTAATCAATCAAGGAGACTAACACTACACACATTAAGGGAAGAACTATTATCTATGAGAGTGTGTTTGATACCTATGTGATTGAATCGAGCAATTATCATAAAGGCATCATGTTGATTATGTAACTCCAAAGGAGGGAGCTCATGTTGATGAAAGGTAATATCAAGATTATTTTTGTGTACAAGAGATGCTACATCATTCAGAGTGGTACTAGGAGGAATTGTGATTTGCTTTAAGGAAGATTGAAGAATATTGTGATGATTTGGTGAGTTTTGAAGTAAATCCCAAAGGGAAATTTTTGTAGGAGTATTCTTTAATTGTTTGATAAGTCCATACTCCTTTGTTTGTTGGAAATAACAAGGAGAACTAGGTGGATTGGGTAAAGGTAAAGAGGTTGGGGTTGGTTGCAATGGTTGCGGATTATTTCAAGTATTATATGTATGAGCAACAATATCATTACTAGATTGCTGCGATACAATTGTATTAGGTGGATAGAGGGTGTGTTAGAGTTCATTAGAGGGATGAAGGGGATGCGAGGGTGGGTCAAGAATAATTTTAGGTTTATTTGGAGTTTTTTGTTTATGTGAAGGTGGGTAAAGGGTATGGTGAGGTTGAATAATGTTAACATCCCATAACAAGTGAGAATCTTCATTTTCTTCAAAGTGCATGTTATCTTTGTCTTGTGTCATAATATCCTCCTTAGAAGGAGAGTTCTCAAAAGAACTACAAACCATATATTCATGAGAATTAAGGTTTGGTTCGTCCAAAATAACTTCATCACAACCAAGGGAGCTATTAATGGTTGAATTTGTTTGATTATTGGTAAGGGGGAGATCATGGGAAAAATTTATGCAATCATTCAGTGTGTGTAATGTCTCATTCTCTTGTTCCACATTATCTACCCTACTAGGATAGCTTGTAATATGTTCATATAAGGTTGAAATGTGTCAAGTAGCTTCATCACAAGTGGGAGAGGCATCCAGAGAAGAAAAAGCATCACTTTCTTGTTTTTCAATGATTAGATAATTGTGTTTAAGTAGGTGGTCTTCAATGGGGGAAGCATTAGGAAAGGGAGCAAGAAGATTCTCATTATTCTCTTTGATTACCTCCCTTTGTCCAATAATGTCTTCCAAAATAGGGGAATAAAAATAAAGAGGATTGTAATAGGTCTTAAAGGTTTGGTCATCTAATGCCAACATATCCTCCTCACAAATAATGTGATTTCCATGATTACTCACAAAAACATTCTCACAAATAGGGGGGGGATATTGAGAGATGAATTTATGTTCTCATCGTCGTGGTGTGTTGTGTGTTCATCATGATTTCTTAGTGTGATATCCTCGTATTTAGTAATGTTATGTCTAATAGGAGAGGTAAGAGGAGAGAAACAATTCAAATTGTCACAATTCTTGTCAATTGGTTCTTCTAGCACTAAAATATCTGCTTCACAAGTTTGAGAGATAATTGGAGAAGAAAAAATGTAAGTGTTATGAATATCCAAGGTTTCTTTCACTAAACTAACCTCATCCACAAAAAGGGAACTAGGAGAGGGATCTATGATGAACAAAAAGAAAGGGGACATGATCTCATATTCATATGTTTTTAAGAAAAATTGCTTACAACATGCAATAATATCTAAAAAGAGAACATGCAAGATAAGAACTATAGAATTTTGTAATGAAAACATGATGGAAAATTAATCTACAATATTGAAATGTAACAATGCAAAATTAAAGATGCAAGTGAAGAATAATGTTTCAGATTTCAAAGGTGACTATTGACTAATTATGATATGTAACAAGATGAGAATGCAAACTTGAAATTAAAACCATGCATAAAATGAGCTAATTAAGGCTAGATTTTATGAAATGCATGCGACATTAATGCAACTAACTGATATATACAAGGTAAGGTACCAATTAGAAGCCTTTTTTTTTTGAGATCTTTAAAGTGTTGTTTCAAGGGTCAGAAGGGACTAATTCGCCCAAGGTGGTGAATGAGTCCCAATATGGAATTTTTTCAAAATTTTCAGCAATTTATTAGTGATTTTAATGCTTTCAAAGTGCTATGATTTAGACCTAATTGAAAAATATAGAATTTTAGAGAGTGGAAATGGATTTAGATGCTAACAATGCAACCTAAATGCACCTTTCATGAATGTAAAATTTAACACCTAGCATGCAAATGAAAAATACAAATCCTAATGCAAGCTCAATGAAATCCTAGATCTATGAAGAAGGACTCCAAAATTAGACAAGAAAGTGATCGAAAAGAAGGTTCACCAAAATGAGCCATAGATTTTTGGGTCTATGTACTTCTCTTGCACTCTTAGGGTTTTTCACCTAAAAGGAGAGAGATAAACCTCAAAAACCTAAGTGGTTCACTCAATATAAGATATTTATGATGAAATTATGTCTAAATTCAATGTTCTAGATGCAACTAATTGATAATATTGATTGATCAAATAAGCTAAACTATTGAAATGTAACTTCTTTGAAAACACATTGTGTTATGCAGAAGTGAACTAGAAATGAATCAAACTGAAGGTGTGCACCTAGGATCTTGATGAAGGATGGAAAAGGCATCTAGAAGGCTGCTGATATTGAAATTTAGGCCTGGTGGGACTCATTCTCCACTCTGGGTGAATGAATCCTAGTTTGGGATGACTATATTGGAGCTCATTTTAGCCAAAATGGTGTCTAAATCTACAAAAAAAATAGAAAACATGTATAGTGAGACTCATTCACCACTAATGGTGAATTATTCCACTTTGGAATTTTTTGAAAACTCAAAAATGGAATCTATAGCTTTTGAATTGCTCAATTTGCACCTCTAGGTGTCTGGATTTGAAATTGCCAAATTTAGGACTGTGAGTGACTTTTTCTTCATATTTTTGACTTGGATGATGAAGAGGTGACTTGAATAAATTTTCAACTATATTTTCAATAATTTCTAAGTTTCCAAGAGTCCTAAATTTTCGAACACACAAGAAGAGAAAATGTTGAACATTAAAGCATGGAGGTTTGCCTTGGTCAAACCCCTTTTAGGTAATTAAACAAAAATGATGAAATAATGGAATGAAACATGAAAAATGGAATTGATTACCTTGCCATGATGATTGGTCTTTAATTTTTGCAAAAAAATATGAAGATTTAGCCCTTGAATGCTTTAGAAAGCTAACTTGATGACTTCTAATGAAGAAACCCTAGCTTGCTTGACTTGGATGAGAGGATAGATGATTTATTAAAGATGAGAGATTCAAAGATGGGTTGTTAGATGTAAAATGAGGATAAAAACACTTATTTATAGACAATTGTGCCTTAGTATTGTGATTATACCTCATCATAGGCTGACATCTAAAAAACTTAAAGTTAAAACCTAATTTTTGCTGCTCAAACCTCAAAAATGACTCAAAATGGGACTCATTCGCCACTAATGGTGAATGGGTCCCCCAGGGGTCATTTTTTCTAGTTGGAATGTCGAGAAGTAAGAAAATTAGGTTTATATGATGACTATGTTAGTTATTTGATCAATTTAAGCCTTAGGATGTACAATATGGGTTAATATGGGACTATTATTGATGATGTAAATGTCAAATAGGGCTTAGGAAACAAAAATCAATGTGGAATTTTAATTAAATACATTTTACAACACTAAAATGAGGTCCACACACCCTACAAAGGCACAAGAACCAACGTGAATGTGCAAGACACATTACAACACTAGTTTAAAATTAAGTTTAATTCACAAGCCTTATAAATTGATGTGATAATGTGATCAAACAAGCTTTATAATGTTGAATTAAAGAGAAATAGGTTCATTAAGTCTAGAAAAGTGTGAAATTCCTTTACAAGACTCTACAACACCTTTACAAGACATTGATAAACACATTTTATTCAGTGTGGAAGGGTCCAATACCTAGTGTGGATGCATAAAATGACTCACAACACTTGAATCAAGGCCTCATTAAGTCCATTTATCATGAATTGTTCCCATGTCAAGAAAATGGTCCTTTTTTCTATGGCACAACAATCAATGAAAATCATGAAAATATTAGTTTCCCCTTTTCCCCTAGGGAAAAAATTAGTGAACAAGAGAATACAATTGATAATTCCCTTACTTGTGATGAAGTCATTTTAGAAGAACTAGCATTTGAATGTCATGAACATATAGGTTATAGTTCTCGTAAAACCTCTCCTAACAAGAAGGATATCATATTGCAAGAACATGTGAAAATTGACACGTCTTTCAAAAAATAGTAATGCTACTTCCTTAGAATAAGATGATGAAGTGACATTAGACTCCTCTTCACTAAGAGATCATGAAAATAAAGATAAGTTTGCTGAGGTTATGAAGGAACAAATTAGATCTCCTTTAACTAGCGAGCCTCCTAAGTCACCTCCCATTAGTGAATCACATAATAAGAAAATAAGAGATCTCTTGAAATCTATAACATGCAATTTTATAGTAACAACGTTTCACAATGACCAAGTTATAATAAAGTTTCTCAAACATGTAGACAACCACAAACCACTCTCACTTAATTACCATTGTCCCAACATAGCTTTCCTAGTGTTCCTGATTCACCTTTACATAATTTAGTTGAATTCCTTGAAAGGACTCCTACTAATGTATCCTTATGGCATCTTATTCAAACATCACCTACATGCAATTGCTTATTTTGAGAAATGTTGCAAATAAAGTAGGAGAAGATCCAATCTTCTATGGAATTGAATGATGTAGAATCCTCCTTTGATCGTATGCAAGTCACACAATCAAAAATCATGTTCCCTAAACATGAATTATCCTCACTTGATATTCAAAACAAAAATGAAGCCTTGATGATAAAGGTGATCATTAATGAAATCACAGTTACACACACTCTCATAGACAATGTAGTAGGTCTTAATGTTTGTAGCATTGGCCTCCTAGATAAAATTGGTGTGGACAAGAGGCTTATTCAACTTAATGACATTAATATTTATGGATTTGAAAATGTTAATAGGTAACCATTAGGAATGATCATGTTACCTATTTAGGTGGAACCTGTAGTGTTTCCTACCCCTATCCATATCATGCCAAGAGATCTCTTTCATTCAATCTTCTCCTATGGAGACCATAGATTCATGCTATGAAAGGAGCCCCATCTACTCTTCATTGCACGATGAAATTTGACTACAACAAAAAGTATACATGATTGAAGTAGATGAATGAAGCTATTAAGTATACGATAAAAACACTCCAAACTCCTCTAATATTTTCATTCCAAAATCAAAAGTCCAACCTATACAAGTTAATGTTAATACTCAGATCGTATTTCACCTATGACAAAATTCTTTAATGATAGTTGGGGGTCATTATATATTGTCGTTTCAATAAAGAATCCAAACTCTCATCCTCGAATTGGGTATGTGCAGGATCATCATGGAAAAAACAAGCCCTTAAGTGGCAAAAAATTTAGAAAAAATAGAGTTAGAAAACTTGACATAAAAATTTGAATAAGTTATATTATTTCAAAAATATGTAATAATATAATCTGTAGAAAATTGAATGTAGTTTCTAAACTACTAGGTTTAGTTTAAAAAAAATCTATTTCACGAAAATTTGAAATTTCAATGCAATAGTACTTAAATTTCAGGGAAAAAATAATAAGTAGGTGTCTATCTCACCACCCTAACCACAATAAAATGATAATATTTTCTTATAATATCTTAGATATTAGTTGATGACTCATGTCCTGATGTGATGCATATTTTTTTGCAATTTTTTTCCAAGTAAATAATTAATTATGAATTTTTATTACAACTTTTAAAAAATATAAAAACTTGTATGTCTGACAACCTTAACTTGGTCAAAACTTCATGATTTTTTTTTTAATTATATAGTATGCGAAGCATATAATGTGATACAGTTTGAAAGCTATATTTTTTTTTCAATAAGCTTATCAATGAGGACTTTAATCGTAATTCAAATAAAAAATGAATAATAATAATTTATTAAATTCAAAGTAAAGCATAATTTATATTGGTGGAAACTTGAGAATATCCTTTAAAAACCCTTTTTGTTTCATCAATTTTGGGTAAAAAAAAGTCGTCAGCCACATACCCTACACATACCCATCATGTCACCACTTTTTGGCCCATCATGATCCTGTACATACCCAATTTCCAAGATTCATATACAAATGATTCATTTTCAGACACAAGTTCTAGTGATGATTGGGGTTCATTTTATTTTACCCCTCCTTTATGAGAGTATAAAATCTCAAATTCTCAAACAAAACAACCTTGTGTTTCATTTGCTCAACTTGGTTCTACGTCAACAACATTACCCCATGGTGGTCATGGGATGATGATGCATAACTCTAAGAAACCTAAAAAGGATTTGTGTTTAGAAGCCAATCCTTCTCAAAAGCATAAAAACCCTTGATTTGAATTGAAAGAATGTTATGGTCTTGGATACAAACTCCCAACTAAACATGGATACAATGAACACATAAAAAAAACTGATATACCATACTCTTTCAAGAAAGATATAGGTTTACCACCTTTATCTCCATTTTCATCTAAGGCCTTATCATTTAGTGTATGTATGACATCTTGTGCAAATAATGAAACATATTCTACTATTGATTAAGAGGGTATCTTGTTAAGACTCCTCTAAGATCATTTGATATCCCTTCCTCCAAGAATATGAAAGAAATATTACTACAAGAATTCATGGTCATTCTACTATGAATGTAAGGCTTTAAGTGATAGAATTCAACATCTTAAGGAGTGTGGTGGTCCTCCTTATGTTGGGGCACTTGGTTCATCTAATCGATACTGATTTTCACTCTAACATGTTTCTCATCAATCATCTTGACTCATCCTTTGTCCTACGCTAAGTGGGGGCAAAGGGATTAAGTAGCCTTGTCCTCATATGACACTTTTTCACTGTATCTTTTGGCTAGATGGTTGAATTCCATGTATATATAAGAGAAATATTGGGATGTGCATGATATGCCTTACGTTAGATTACATGTGATGTACTGAGTTATACATTTTTGGGGAAACTCCTTCCCTTTTCATGATGTAGCTTATTGGAAACATATGACTTGGCATAGGGCTTTCAGAATAGGATCTCATGTCCTCTTTATTATTTATAATTTATATTTTTCTACTTTAAATTAATTGCTCACAACATGGTATTTATCAATTTCTTTAAAGTGGGGGCATACATTGGAATTATTCTTTTTGCATAAATATCATGTTTCATGGTGTATTCTTCTTATTTTATGTGATGCATCTTTCTCTTTATGGTGACATTGGGTGTGATGTCCTTCAAGAGCATGATCTCTCTTAGTATATTATATTCCTCTTAGTGGCTTGATGCAACACAATGCATCCTCTAATCTATGAATCTTCTATTCTTCGATTGGTCCACTCTTGGAGACATTAGGAACTATGTTCCCTAAGTTAAGACCTTACATGAACTAAGAAAAAATCCTTTGAATGTACCTTATACTACTATTGCATTTACATCTTTTATATGGCCACCTTGCATAACACACTTTTCTTGCCTATGGTGACATCTTGTTCATTCATGAGTTTCAAGCATATGAAGCTTTTATTACCTCATGAAGCTCAAATTTCATTATTTTGTGGTTCCTTATCAAAGATATCAGTAGGTATAGCTTTATTCTAGTTGTATGGGAAACCAAACTTAGGTGTGACTTTCCCATAGCCACTTTCATATGAGCACATACTAGGAATGTGCATATGTATCTCACCCTTTTGGATACTCACCCAATGGATAGCCTAAAGTTCCATTGCCTCAGAGTGAGTGCACATTTTTTTCATACAAACAATTAGACCTAATCCATATTGTGCAATACAAATAGTTAAAGCTTGATCCACTCCTTTTGTTTTGTTTTTATTTTGTATTTGTCTTTGGAAGTGTATGGTTATTCCTTTTTGTTGCTCCCTGTATCATTTTCATGTGTGTTATTTTGTTCCTATGTTGGTTTTCTATAGGATCTTGATCTTGGGGGCTTGATCATCCCTCTTGATCATGGTAATCCTATCTAACTAGCATTGGTACAATTAGACCCGTCTTGATGTGAGTTTTTCTACTTTAGTGTGAGTTTGAAGTAAGTTCCTCCTCTCACTAAAGTGGGGGATAAATTTAGTGACAAAAAATGAATCCCTCTACATTTTTCCACTTCTTTGGGCCCTCCCTGTTAAATTGAGCTTAACATTGCCTTGATTTAGTGCTGTAATGTTTTTAACACATTCACATTAGGTTGTGGGCCCTTGTAAACTAAATGGACCTAGTTGTGTCTTATTTAGGGTGTTGTAAAGTGTAAATTTACACTTTCACACTAATCTAGGGTTTTATTAATTACTTGGGGTTCTTTATTCTTTAATTGGCCTTATTTTATGTCCACAAGCCTTATTTAACACATCTTTCTGAGATTAATCCCAAAATTTACCAACATCCAATCATAATTCATGTTTTTTTGGATTTTATGGCCCATATTTAGTGATGTGTGACTCATATTCCACCTTGGGCATATGGTTCCCATCTAAGTTTCAGGGCCCCAATCTGGATTTCACATAAATCTAAGACTTTCTTGAAAAATGTGTCCCAAAGCTTATCCTAATGGGACTCATACACCACAACTAGCGTATGAGTCTCATTCATCTTAGAGCTAAATTAAATTGAAATTATTGGTGGGATTTCATTCTCCTAGATCTGATTTTAGCTTGTGTATACGTCTAAAAATGGTCATGATTAAGCTGGTTAATTAATTAAATATGAATTATTTAATTAATTCTCCTAAGGTCATCTGCATATAAATAAATTTAATTATTTATTTATATTGTTAATTTTCTAATTCTTCTACATTAATTGAATATGAATTATTTAATTAATTCTCCTAAGGTCATCTACATATAAATAAATTTAATTATTTATTTATATTATTCATTTTCTAATTCTTCTACCTTAATTAAATAAATAATTTTATTTAATTATTGACATTTCCCACATTCCTCTTAATTAAATTAAATAAATATGATTATTTAGTTTAATTATCATATCATTCTAAAGTTTAAATATTTGAATATTTAAATAATGGAATATTCTCTTCATCCCATAATTAAATTAAAAATTAAATATTTAATTTAATATTTTTCTCACATTCTAAATTCATTTCTAAAAACATAATTAAATATAATTTATTTAATTATGCGAGTTTCTATATCCGTCTCCACTTCCAAATTAAATAAATTTATTTTATTTTATTTTAACTCATTCTAAACTCGCTCTTCGAAATGGAAATTTCCCTTCAGATCTCAATGACGAAAATTGAAGGAAAAGGGAAACCTTCTATCTCCCTCTCCACTTTCAAAAATCTTCCACCGTCCATTCGAACAAGCTTAATCTGGGCCGTTGATCGAATCAGCCAATCGAATCCTTTCAAAAACTCTATAAAAGCCGGTGTAAATCCAAGCTTTGGTTACCTATGCATACATACGAAAACGCATGAACGTACATGCAATCAGCTTATGCAATCACAGCCTTTTAGCATCACAACAATACTTTCATCTTAGCATAGCCTTACATTTAGCATAGTGTGCATTTTGAAATATCGTTCTTTAGCTGTCCTTTTGTTGAGCTTGATCTGCTGATCTGAGAGCCATTGGAAACAACAAAACGTTGGAGTTAGAGAGAGATAAGACGATTTTAGGGAAGCTGCAGTCACAGTTTGTTCATTCTATTTTCTTTTTCAGTTTTCTTGATTTAATGTCTTATTGATATGTGTTTGAATTTCATTTAGATTGATCACATTTTTCACACACACATAAAATGGCACCCACAGTGGGGCTCAAACATATGAATTTAACATTCTCTGCAAGTTTTTTTTTTACAGTTTCCGCATTCTAGAGTCAACTTTCAGAAAAAAAAAATTGGCGTTTAAGCACATTTGACATTTTCTGCGTCGCATACGGGGTTTTGACTCTTTCATTTTGCAGGATTCTGGAGCGCATATAGTAACTGTTTCGGGGCATATAATAACTGTTTCGGTGCATATAGTGACTGTTTCGGCGCATCTATTAACTGTTTTGGCACAAATAGTAACTTTTTAGGCGCATATAGTAACTTTCCTTTGTCACATATAGTAACTGTTTTAAGGGCATATAGAATCTTTCTTGTGGCACCTCTACCTTCTATTCCAACGCATATACCTTCTATTCTGGTGCATATACCTTATGTTCTAATGCATATACCTTTTGTTCTGGGGAATATACCTTATGTTCTGGCGCATATGGATTGTAACAAAAATATAGAATTCTGAGTCTGACGCCTTCCACAGACATAATTCTTTTTCCTTTTTCTGGATTTTAAAATGAATCAATCCTAGGGTAGCCACATCTAGATAAAATGAAGCAATCTAGGATAGTCACCACACAATGATATTGTAGTTAAAATTGAACAAACTTGTTTTTGGTGAAGCAATATCTTCACTTAGATTAGATCATTGTGATTTGGAATTTAAAAAGAACACCTGCTTGCTTTGTATGTGGCAATAGGTCTATGATCTCCCCTTAACTGGGTGATCAGAATACCAGACTTTCCTTTTTAGTTTTCATGCAATTTTACTGCTTCAATTACATCCTTTAGAGAGCCTTCCGTAGTGGGAAAAAGTACTCACCCTATGGGAATGACTCAAGTGGGTTCAAGCCAAAGCCAGGCTATTCTGCCCCACTATAAAATTTAAAGCGAATTTGGGGAAACCCTCCTTTTCCAGTAGTGTGCAAGATAACCATCCCTAAAACCATTGTTCTAAAGGTTGGGAGGTCTCCTAAGGGATTTTATTATTGCCGCACCGAACGGAAATCCTTCCTATGAACCTAGTGTAGTGGCTAGCTAAAGTCAGTTTCTGAACATTCTAATAATCACAGTGCAAGGGGAGGGAAGAATCTTCCCCCAAGACACTCACCATATAACTGCCAAGGACTATTTACTCAGGGGATCAGGTATCCACTTCTGTAACTCTAAGTACACACCTAGAAAAGACAAAAACATGGGCGCCCCTTCGGGGGTGACACGACTGTGTGAGTCGACGCAGTTCTAAGATGTGGGTTGTTGATTACTAGAATGAACTACTTGAGCATTAAGAGTGAGTCTGTCTGAATTGTCTTTCATGTGCAAAACCTGTGAGAACATTTGTTGAAAACATTTTCTTGATCAAACACTTCATGTTAGTATAGGGCCTTAACAACAACTGTTCTTCAAAATGTTTGTTGTGTCTTCCATCACATTAATTCAGATAAAAAGATTATCCGAAATGAACATGAAGAACAACAACTGAAATCACTTAAAAAAATTTCATACCATTGGTCCAATAACATTCCCAATACTTTTCCCATGCTTAGAGATTGGAAATCAACAAAATTTCCCAAGAAATCAGTTTCCAAAAGGATTAGAAAACCCAAGAAAACATTAGGATACAAGAAAACATTGCAAAAGAGAAATTTTATACAAAAGTTGACACATGTTGCTCCATTTCCATAGATTTCTTCATATATATCAAAACTTTGTTAGGGGATTCATTGATGAGTATGTTGTAGATACTTTAGATTCTCAAGCTTATTATCAGAGATTAGCTCTATCACAATGGCATAATCATAACCAACCTCTTGAGTTCGATAACATACCACAACCTACCATTGAATATCCTTCACACCCTAGTCATATTCTTCAAAGATCTTGAAAGAATTTCTTTAAAAACGAAGATCAAAATCTTTTAGAGTGCACTTTTCAAAACAACTTTCTAATTTTTGGTTCAACTTCCCCAACAGGATTCTGACATCCTTCATCATTGGAAGCCACAATAAAAAATTAGGAGCATCCTTGATCATATCATAAGATTCACATCTTATCAGATCAAAATACCACCCATCATTTGCACTTGTCAAAACTGTGATCCAAGTCTAGAGGAACTCTTCAAAATCACATGCCTATCTCCACAAGATCTCAACACAATAAATTGAAGGATACAATCCAGAAAGGTTATATTCAAAAAAATCAAGAGGAGGGTGAAAGCAGTAATCCCCTTTACATTATGAGTCATAATCCACTTTTTGACAAAGATATGGATAATAGAGAAGAAAATCCTTTCCATCAATACAAAGACACGAATAAAACACATGTGGATAGTGATGAGGAACAAGATGAGGAACATCTTAGAGAAGCTGAGCAAGATCTAAAATTTCATAAAGCCATAGAAAAAATCTTGTAGCAGGATAAAGAAAAGTATTTCCGCTATTTAGCTAACCAAGGAGCGAAATTGCCTCATGACTTTAATACTGATAATTTGAAAAGCAAACTTGAGGAAAAACCCCTATATGATCTCAATGCTTTAACTCAAAAAATCAAAGCACTTCAAGGAAAAATCAAAGAGTTACAAGGGGGAACAACCACAAAGAAATATACTCTAGAGGACATTTGTCCTTATCCTTTTGATCGAAGTCTTGACATGATTCATTTTCCCAAACATTGTGAAATGCCAAAATTTGATCGCTATAATGGGAAATCAGATCCGATTGATCATGTTAGAGACTTCTGAAACATGACATTGGAATTCGCTCATGAAGACACTTACCTAATGCATTTATTCCCTAGGTGTCTTGGAGTACACTCTATGGAATGGTTATCAAAGATCACACCTCCCGTTAGAACATTTGAAGAATTAATAAATCTATTTATATCTCAATATGCCTACAACATACAACATCAGATCACCATGATAGATCTTTGCAAATTTGTACAAAAACCTTGTGAATCTTTCATTACTTTTCTTCAGAGATGGAGAAGAATGTTCGCCAGATATCTGCGTCTTGTTCCTGAAAAGGAAAAGATGGTTACCTTCATAAACAGCTTGAATTAAGAGATGAGCTATCATTTAAATTTACATTGTCCTACCTCTTTTGAGAAACTAATCGAAGAAGCTATAACCATTGAAGGTGCATTGGTCAAAAGAGGAACAATCAAACTTGACAAAGACAATCCTAGCTCATATAATCATCACAATAATCAAGAGAAGTCTAAATTCTGGACTTGCAACAAGAATGTGGTGAATGATGGAGTTGTTGATGTGAATGATGTCTCGACCAACCCATTTATTCTTAGTACTCCAAGCACTCGCAACAACAATGTCAACTCAATTAAAAATCAACAGAACAATACTCATCCTCCTAGAAACAATGTAAATCAACATTCTACTCCCACTCAAGGGACTTCCAACAATTCAGGTTACCGAGGAACCAATAACAATCATAACTCCTTAGGGAACACCTCAAACATGAATCCGCAATGATTTTCATTCTTCTCTCATAGAAGAAATTATACATCAATAGGTCAATCTTTAGAATCCGCACTCAAAGAATTGATGGCCAAAAATGTACCTTACCACCGTAGCGAAACTGTGAACCCAGTGTAAAGCCTCCATCATGGAATGAGGCATACTATTGTGAGTATCATCGGTGCGAAGGTCATCACACAAATAATTGTCAAGGCTTGAAGAATACTATTTAAGACTTAATCGACAATGACATCATCACAATAGAAGGACATCAAAAATCAAATGAAGAACACCAGGCTTGTCGCAATCCTTTGCCTAACTATCAAAAGGGTGAGTCTTCTAAAAAAAATGTGAATCATATTGAGGATCTAATAATTAATAATATATACACTGATGATGAATGGAACAATGTCATAAAAGTCAAGGAAAAGATGGAATATAGGGAGGTCAACGCAACAACAAGGGTGCAAGCCAAAGTTGTCTTAAAAGGGGCCTCTTCAAAATCTACTTAACCTCCACCTAAACATCAATATGATTTGGTCAATCAACTTCGGAAAACACCGGCTCAAATTTCTATTCTGGAACTATTGAAGATTTCCCCAACCCATAAGAAAATTCTTGAAAAATCCCTTGTTGAAACAAATGTATCCACTGATTTGGATGTGAACCAATTTCAAGCCATGGTAGGACACTTGTCTGCACCCACTTGCCTTTGATTCTCTAAAAAAGATGACGTTTCCATAACTCATCCCCATAATTCATCATTGTACTTAGAAGTCCTGGTTCAAAAGTTTCATATTAGATGAGTTCTAATAGATGGAGGTGCTAGTTTGAACATATATACCATGAAGTTGGTTAAGGCCTTAGGATTTTCTGAAGACTCCATTGATTTCAGGAGAAAGATTACCATAAAAGATTATGATGATGAAGAACGAGCATCCAAGGGTCTAATCATCTTGCCAATCAGAGTGGGCCCTGTTATAAAGAATACTTTCTGTCAAGTACTAGACTATGATCTTGCATATAACATCTTATTGGGTCACCCTTGGATCCACGAAATGCAAGTTGTCCCATCAACCTATAATCAATGTCTTAAGTTTCCTTATGATGGATAGAAAATCATGATACTAGCTAATAATTCCAATATTAAAACTTGTGCCAATATAAAAGCCAGTCAAGATACTTTGGTTCCTAACAATCGAGAAGCTCATACTAGGACTTCTCTAAAAATTGACACACAAATCAGTCAATTAACCAATAGTTTTGACAAGAAATTGAAATTTAAGGACCATGGAGTCATAGAGTACTCTCTTTGTCTTGCCAATTTACCTACATCACCTCGATCACATGGACAACCGACTATTAGGGAACATTAAATATCAGCAGCATCAACATCAAAGCAAACAACAACAGAGCCAATCACAAAATTTAATGGACAATTCATCAAAGAAAAATTCCCCATGGAAGATCCCGAGGATACAGAAATTCTAAACAGGCTCGATAAAGATGAAGATGAAGCAGTATTAAATGTCAAATTACCCACGAAAAAATATGGAAAAGGGTACTCAATTACGCAAAAGATGGGCTATGATAAAGGTCCTATTGGAAAAAGGAAAGGAGTAGTTGAACCCATTCACCTTCATGGACTTGCTGCAAAAGAGAAAACTAGATTGGGTTATGATACTCACTCCAAAGAAAGCACATCCAAACAACCGCATGGCATTGTATTCACATTGCAAGAAGGCTCAGATTCACGAAAAGCATGTTTGGAAAATGTTCAAAACTTTGTGGATAACAATTATGACACAGACTCTGGTAAATATGAATGGGACACCATTTACAATGATGAGTTCTGGAGGGATAAAGAGGTTGATGTAATACACCAGTATGCCTCAACTCTAATTGAAAGAGAAGGGTCAAGGTCCCAACCACAAGAATTTGAACCACAAATTAACTATGATTCTTGTGATACTGAGTCAGATCTAAATGGACAAGTTTATCATGAGGACAGTATCATCATTGATCCACCTTATACCATGGATCCTACAAACAACTCTGTTATGACCATAACCATAGCTGATTTCACCCAACCTAATGACCTGATACCTTTGATTTATCCTGATCTCATTGATTGGGATTCATCTGAACCTATCAATATACCTATGTTTCCAAGTGATGAAGCTATTGTAAACTTCCTTTTGATGGATGTAAATGATTGTTCCACTAACGATTTTTTATATAAATTCTTTGATCAGGAGAGTGTCAATTCTCCCAGCTGCAAAAGTAAAAATAAAAAAAAGAGATCTAATGGTGAAAACCAGAATCTGGTAGTATTAGATCAAATAAAAGATAAAATAAAGAGTGTATCAGATGGTGAAAACCTTTCTAAGGCACCAGACAATGGGAATCTTGACACTCTCCCAGAGCACTACCATGAGCGATCACCTATTCTGATTGAACCCACAATTGCGGTCAACCTTGAAACTTTAGACAAACCAAGGATCCTACAGTTAGCTGCATCAATGACAGAAAAAGAAGTACCAGAGTTTATGGAGTTTCTAAAAACAAATCAAGTCAACTTTGCTTGGTCTTATGTGAACATGCCAGGTCTTGATCCTGATTTGATTATGCATCATTTGTCTATCAAACCAAGGGTTAAGCCTATGAAACAAAAACTCAGAAAGATGCACCCTCATGTTGCATTATTGGTTAAGGAAGAACTAAGAAAACTTCTAGATGTAGGCTTCATAAGATCAATTCACTATGAAAAATGGATCTCTAATAGTGTTCCTGTATCTAAGCTAGATAAAACTATAAGAATATGCATAGATTTCAGAGATCTTAATAAAGCATGTCCTAAGGATGACTTCCCACTACCAAACATCGACACTATAGTTGACCTGACAGCTGGCCATGCCATGTATTCATTAATGGATGGTTTTTCTGGTTATAACCAAATCAAGATTGCACCTGAAGACCAAGAGAAAATGGCTTTCACGTGTCCATGGGGAACCTACTGTTGGAACGTCATGCCTTTTGGTTTGAAGAATGCTGGGGCTGCTTATCAAAGAGCCATGACTACAATCTTTCATGACATGATGCACACATTCATGGAAGATTATGTTGATGACATTTTGGAAAAATCATACACCAGAGAAGGACATCTTGAAATATTGTCCAAAATATTTGCAAGATTAGAGAAATTCAAAGTTCACCTCAACCCTAAGAAATGTGTCTTTGGGGTCAAATTCGGAAAACTCTTGGGGTACATTGTTTCAGAAAAAGGAATTGAAGTGGATCCGGCTAAAGTATAGGCAATTATGGAAATGCCTCCACCAAGGAACATCAGTCAGTTGAGATCACTATAGGGACGACTGCAGTCTATACGAAGGTTCATCGCACGATTGGCTGACAAAAGTTTACCTTTCACACATCTACTGCATAAGAATGTTCCTTTCAAGTGGGATGAAAAATGTGAATTGGCTTTTCAACAAATAAAATAGTATTTAATAACTCCACCAGTGCTCATACCACCAAATCTAGAAAAACCACTGACCTTATATATTACTGCTATAGAGACATCTTTGGGGGCACTACTAGCATAAGAAGACTCTATAGGAAAAGAATGTGCAATATACTACATCAACAAAACACTAACAAGTCATGAGCTCAACTACACTTCTATCGAGAAGGCTTGTCTAGCAGTAGTCTTTGATTCATAGAAATTTTGGCATTACATGTTAACTCATACAATCAATCTGGTTTCAAAGATTGATCCACTCAAATATTTGTTAAGAAAAGCATCATTGACAGGAAGGTTAGCAAAGTGGGTAATGATTTTGAGTGAGTTTGACATCCATTATGTTGATCACAAAGCAATCAAAGGATAGGTTATCGTTGATCAACTAGATGAAGCACCATTGCAAGCAGACATTCCCCTGTACATTGAATTTCTAGATGCTGATGTCTTTGCTGTAGAATATAAACAACCATGGTCCTTATATTTTGATGGTTCTTTCACTCAACATGGATCGGGGGCAGGCATACTTTTCGTCACTCCTCAAGGACACACCATTCCTTGATTATATAGGCTAATATTTCCATGCACCAACAACATAGCCAAATATGAAGAATTGATCACTGGTCTTAAAATAGCACTGGAATGGAGGATTACAGAACTACAAGTATATGGTGACTCATAGCTAGTCATTAATCAGATCAATAACGACTAGCAAACCAAAGATGACAAACTGTTGCCATATAAAAAGATGGTGGATGACCTCAAGAAATATTTTATGAACATTCAATTCACACAAATTCCAAGACTTGACAAAAAAGTAGCTGATGCCATGGCTACGATTGCGTCATTGCTACAACTCCCAGAAAATCAGACTCGCTATGAATTTCTGGTGGAACAATCATTTACACCTTCCTATGACATGCCCGAAAGCCAAATTATTTGCCACTTGGTAGGATCTGATTCACCTTGGTATGGAAAAAATTTATGCCTACCTCAAAGATGATATCTTACCACCCGATTACAGAACTACAAGTATATGGTGACTCATAGCTAGTCATTAATCAGATCAATAACGACTAGCAAACCAAAGATGACAAACTGTTGCCATATAAAAAGATGGTGGATGACCTCAAGAAATATTTTGTGAACATTCAATTCACACAAATTCCAAGACTTGACAAAAAAGTAGTTGATGCCATGGCTACGATTGCGTCATTGCTACAACTCCCAGAAAATCAGACTCGCTATGAATTTCTGGTGGAACAATCATTTACACCTTCCTATGACATGCCCGAAAGCCAAATTATTTGCCACTTGGTAGGATCTGATTCACCTTGGTATGGAAAAAATTTATGCCTACCTCAAAGATGATATCTTACCACCCGATTTATCCCTTAACCAAAACTGTAATTTTATCCGCCAATCCGCTTGCTACACTCTTATCGCCAACACCCTTTATCACCATGGTCTTGATGGTACTCTACTTCAATGTCTTGAACGTGAAGAATCTGACAAAGCTTTACAAGAAGTTCATGGTGGCATCTATGGTACTCATTTGAGTGGACTGACCTTATCCAAGAAATTGATTAGAATGGGTTAATACTGGCCTACAATGGAGAGGGAATCATTCACTTTTGTGAAAACATGTTCAAAATGTTAGATTCATGGGAATCTCATTCATGCTCCCACACAGGAACTTCAACCATTCATGCCAACCTGGCCATTTTCTCAATGGGGGTTAGATCTAGTGGGCAAGATTCATCCTTCTTCATCTAACGAGCATAAGTTCATCATAGCTACAAAGTATTTTACCAAGTGGATTGAGGCATTCCCTCTTACTAAAGTTACCGGAAAACAAATATCATCATTCATACTCAACTATATTATTTTTCGGTATGGCATTCCCAACTCCATTATTATAGATAATGGACGTCCTTTCAAAAATCAGGATGTTGATGAACTTTGTGAGAGATTTCACATTCAACATAGATATTCAACTCCTTACTATCCACAAGGGAATGGCCAAGCAGAGGCCTCAAATAAAAAAATATTAATTTTTTTGAAGAAGACTGTGAATGATTCAGGGAAGGATTGGCACGTTCAACTCAATCCCGCTTTATGGGCCTATAGAACCAGTATCCACACACCAACAGGAGCAACACCACTTTCCCTTGTCTATGGAGCAGAAGCCATACTACCTTTAGAAGTTGAGATTCCCTCACTTAGAGTATCATTGAAAGGTCTTACAACAGATGATGAATACAGAGTTTTCCGACTCCAAGAACTGGAACTCCTAGATGAAAAGAGGCAACAAGCAGCAGACCATTTAAAAACATATCAACAGATGATGTCTCGTAGCTATAATCACAAAATAAAATCCATGTACCTTTCAGGTGGGTGATCTTGTTCTGAAAGAAAACCCACATAATCAGCAAGACAGAGAGAAGAAAGGAAAGTTCAAACCAAATTGGCTAGGTCCTTATGTGGTTATTGTAGTCTATGGTTTAGGAGCCTGCAAGCTATCAACTCCAGAAGGGGACCTGTTTGATGAACCTATCAACAAAATGCACCTAAAAAAGTATTATGTCTAAAGCAGTTATCAAAATCAGAAAAAGTCCTGAAGAAATACAAAAAGATAAGAAAAAGTCATGAAGAAATACAAAAAAATCAGAAAAAGTCCTGAAGAAATACAAAAAAAACAAAAAAAGTCCTGAAGAAATACAAAAATATAAGAAAAAGTCCTGAAGAAATACAAAAAAATAAGAAAAGGTCTTGAAGAAATACAAAAAAATTAGAAAAAGTCCTGAAGAAATACAAAAAAATAAGAAAAATTCCTGAAGAAATACAAAAAAAATAAGAAAAAGTCCTGAAGAAATACAAAAAAATCAAAAAAGTCCTAAAGAAATACAAAACAATCAAAAAAAGTCCTGAAGAAATACAAAAAAATAAGAAAAAGCCCAAAAAAAAAATTTAAAAAAAGAAGAGGAAAAATGTCATAGGGTGAAAACCTGGCAACAGGTAGTCTATTGACAAGAAAAATGCAATAAACACAAATAGTGAAAATCTGGCAAACATACGCTATTTGCAGCTCTCCATCTATTAGTTCACGTTCTGCACTTAACTTTTCGGCATTCCTTTCATGCATTTTTCCCATCATTTTAGGGCCACATTAACACCATGCTATCATCATTTACCTCGAGCAATAATGTCTTACCATGGCTTGATTATTGTACATATTCATTTCAGCAAGTTGTGTCAATACCAAGGGCAAACATGAGCATCCTGGGGGCAATCAAGTTTTAGGTTTTACCCAAACAACAAGACAATGATATTGAAACCACTCACGCTAACAAAACAATCAAATCATATACCTATCCAATCATTGATTCATCTCATAACAGTTTTTCAGTTGTGCACCTTATCATGACTCATATGTGGATGATCTATAATCTGAATAATGTTTGGAATCACAAGTATTTCATTTTTGAACAATGGTTGTTTAATTTTTTATATCATTTCTCTAGAGCACACTCGATGATGTACTGAACTAGAGTGGCAAGGAAAGAGGATGATTTTTCTTTGTCTAATGTCTGGAGGTTAATCATTTATCTATTTCAAATATCTCGCGAGACGTGATGATTAAAAGTTTATCATTGATGACAGTTCCAAATTTGCATTAGATGGTGGTTAGTCTTTGTCTGTTCACACAAGAAATGCTCAGGTCATCTCGGTTCAATTATACATAGATGCTTGTGTTCACTTGCTATATCAAAAATCATGAAAGTTGTACTCAGGTCATCATTGGTGCCAATTTCCCCTCTGATGCTTGTACATACTTCGAACATTTTAAAAGCACTCTATAATGATTCTAGAAAATATACCAACAAGCTCAACAAAAGGTTCGCTTCTTTAAGTTGCATTTCATTTTAGATCATTTGTACATATCTGCATAGTGGATTTGCATCTGAGTTTTGAAAGGATAATAATCACATCAATCAGCTACCATATTTCTTTGGACTATTTGTGGAGGATATTCGAACATTCGTTTCATCATTCCATCATCATTCCATTTGCATTTCATTTTTCATTTTTCATTTTCATTTCATTATCATTCATTCATCCTTCCATTTTCATCTCACATCATTTAACATTTCATTATCATTATCATTTAACATTTCATTATCATTATCATTTTCATTATCATTCTCATTTAATATTTCATTATCATTATCATTATCATTTAACATTCCATTTCATATCATTCAACATTTCATTATCGTTATCATTTAACATTCCATTTCATATCATTTCACATTTCATTATCATTATCATTTAACAAATTTCATTATCATTTCATTTTTATTATCATTCATTGCATCATCATTCATTTCACATATTATCATTCTCATTACTTTCATTAACATCTCATTTCACCTCATTTCGTATCTTATCATTATTATTCATTTCATTACCATCTCATTTATCATTATCATTTATCGCATCATCATTCATTTCCTTTATATCATACATTTCATCATTTCATTATCATTATCACTCATATTAGTTCCATTGGTATCATTCATATTAGTTTCATTGGCATCATTCATATTAGCTTCATTGGTATTTCATCATTTCATTATCATTATCATTCATATTAGTTTCATTGACATTTCATCATTTCATATCATTCATATTAGTTTCCTTGACATTTCATCATTTCATTCATTATCATATTAATTTCATTACCATTATCATCATTTCATTCATTTTCATTATCATTATCATTTGTATTATCATCTCATCATCGCATTACCATTATCATATTATAGTCATTTCATTCATTTTCGTTATCATTATCATTCATATTAGTTTCATTATCATCTTATCATTTCATTAATCATTTCATTATCATTGTCATATCCTTCTTTCATTATCATTATCATTTCATCATCTTCTTATTGTTACCATTATCATTATTTATCACATCATTATCATTTATTTCATGGTCATCATCATTTCATCATTTCATTATCATTATCAGTTATCTTATTTTCATTTTCATATCATATCATTATCATTTCATTATCGTTATAATCCCATTTATCATTTCATTTATCCAAATCATTATATTTTCATCACATATCATTTTATCATACATCTCATCACCATTTACTCATCTCAATTTCATATTAGTATTCATATCATTTTACATCATATCATACCATTTTATCATACAAATTCATAATGCATATCATGAACACAACATTCATTTTTTTTCATCATATTATCATCATTTACATGCATTGGAAAATCCAAAAATAAACATTCCATATATACATTTTCATAATCACATCATAAGTCATCCACCTGCATCGCATCATCAGTACGCATCATCAATCATTGTCATCATAATAAAAACATCATATTAAATCATCCTGCATACCATGATAATCATTAAACTCATTCAAATGCATACCAAAATCCATAGCAGATAGAAATAAATACATATCACATAATCATCTCAAAAATGTACATCACATCATCAAAAACAATCATCACCGCTGCATATCATCACTCATCAAAAATGATACAAATGTCCAAATGTCCAATGAAATTAAAATGTCCAAAGCAAAATACATCAGATATGATCAAAAATCAGTATACATGCTCCAAAAATGGTACACATATGTGCACTATATCTGCTAACTGGTCGATGCCCCTGATGGAGTTGGTCTGAAAGGAGGTGGCCTACCACAGGTGCCTGCATCTGGGTCCCACCGAGGAACAGTCACTCCCATACTCTGTGTATGTGTCTGTGATCTACTCCTTGTCCTGCTACGAGATTGGGGAAATGGCTCTCTACGCTCGGGAGGACACAGCTCCTCATACCTAACTCTGTAGTACTCGGCCTCCCTCACCATCTCCATGCCCTCTGCAATGGCATCCCACAATGATGCACTCTCTATAGTGTCCATCAACCTCTGAGCAATTCCCTCAACCTCTACTGCCCTCCATCTAAATGCATCTCTCTCTGTCATCACCTGGGCTAACTGTGGGTCTGGGGCAGGTGCCTATGCCTGTATCTATGCCAGTGCATGAGCCTGTACCAGCTGTGCCTATAGCTGTTTAATCAAACCCTGGACCTATGTCAGTTGACTCTGTAACTATCCCTATTGACCCTGCAGTGTCTGTACCTGGGCCTGGAGAGTAGTTATCTATCCCTACTAGGATGAGGATCCCACCTGGATCACTGTCCATCCTCCAATCCCTATCCTCGGCCATCACATGATCTGGACACCCCTCAGGATATCTAGCCTCGACCCCCTTAGCACCTACCCTCCATCCCCACCATCATATCCATCATCCCCATCAGAACTCTCCTCCAAATGCTCCCTGCTCACCACCGGCCACATCCTCCTATCTCACTGCCCCTGGTTGTGGTACTACCAGAATGGGTTATGGCTCATCAGGACTGGTAAACCATGGAAAGGGATGCATGTGGAAATATGCAGAATACTCATCAGACATACCAGCATCCACAATGTCTCACCTTTCAACCCATGCCTCCGACACTAATGACATGAACTCTATATATGTTGTCTGATAGGAAATACATGGCCCCCATCCAGTCTCATCTCTACTCTGGGCATAGTGTGAAAACCCCTATGGCATCCCCTGCGTAAATCCAAACTGTCTCTACACCTGCAATGCGAGAAACCTCTCCAGAATGAAAGGAGTCCTCCCTATTAGGAATCGAGGAATGCATACAAATGACATCTCTAGATCATCTATAGCCCATGGCTCGCAATCAAGATATGGTCGCCATACCACTGTATCAATATCGTCTAACAGTCATCTCCAGTAATCCACCTTGCCCAGCTTGGGCTGGGTAAGGAACATAGCATACATATATATAGGGCCTACCTGGTGGCTTAACTCTGGGGCATGCTGGTCCCGTCACCGCAAGATGCTCCCATGCCCAAATCTGTAGCAAGGTCACACCACAAGACAAACTAAAGGAGCCCCTGTACACCACCTGATGCAAATCATGATATAGGTGCACTAACATGCAACTCCCCCATGCATATCTCTGTGGCTGTAGTACATCTGCTCCAAAATCCTGCCCCATCCCACTAATAATCCCTTTACCCAGCGATTCGGACAAAGGAGACCTCCAATAAATGCACCCAAAACTGCTAGCAAAGCTGAATATCCTTGAAAGTTAGCCCATGGTACCCAGTACCCAGCTATCTGTCTGTCGCCATACACCCTTTTCAAAGCATTTGTACCCCCAAGCTCCTTGTGATCATAATACATAAGGGCACGAACCACTGGGATACCTAATATCCTATATACATCCTCAGGAGTCACCGTCACCTCACTAGTTGGCATATGAAAGGTGTTGTGCTTTGAGTGCCATCGCTCTGCCAGTGTCGTCAACAATCCTCTGTTGACCCGAATTAGCGGCATTGCCAAAAAGGATCTCAAACCACATGTCTCTATCAAAGCTACGTCAGCAAGTGTCAACTCGGGTATCCTATCCCACCCTGCTGAGTGCCGCTCTCTAATCTGAAGGTTTTTGAAAACCTCATATTTTCATCACAAGGATAAGTAATCAGAATCATACCAATCATTCAATCTCAATCAATCAAAATCAATTTGACTCATATCTATCAGTGACCTATATCAGTGAACTATATCAGACCCATATCAATGACTCATATCAATGCATCATATCAACGACCGATGTCACACAATCAATCCTATCAGGGAAACCAATACACAATCTATCTAGATATCATATCAATCTGTTCTACGATCAATTACTATTTGTTTTCTATCGTAGAAAGCAAATTTATCAGAAGTCGTATCAATCATTTATCCAACATTTACTCTTTGTTTTCTACTCTGGGAAGCAAAGTTATCAGTTCAATCTACTCTTTGTTTGTGAAACAAAGTTATCAGACAATTACTCTTTGTTTTCTACTCTGAGAAGCAAAGTTATCAATCAATCATCATATTATTCTATCATTTCTATCCATATCAGTATGATGACATGATAATTTACCTATCTGTTGACTAAGGAAGCAATATATACATCATCATTTTTGCATTACTATCATCACATTTTCAATTCTACCTATTTTTACCATATGCACTACTCTGTGGACTCTATGCGCTAAAACCCATATGCGCCGTTCTTTTCACGGGATGTGCTAAAACCTGTATGCGTCGTTCTTTTCACTGGATGCTCTCAAACAGACCCCCTATGCGCATTTTCCCTATATGCGCTACTTTAATCAACCTAAGCACCACTATTTTTGCTCAATGTGCTTTTTTCCTAGATGTGCCACTATTTCCCTATATGCGCTTTACTCCTAAATTTTTCTATCATACCCTATATGCGCTCTAGTTTTCATCGAATGCTCTAAACTGGTTTTTCCTAAATCTTCAAAATCTATCCTATATGCGCTACTGTTTTTACCCTAAGCACCAAAAAATTTATTGAAAGCGCTCAAACTATCCTAAAAGCGCTCAAACGTCATTTTCATATTCAAAATCCATAGAAAAATAGAAAATTATGATTCAAACGTGAAAAATTCGAAAGCACGGGTGGTTAGATCGACTCACCGGTGGTCCGTATGCTGCTGGCCTCTGGTATCGGTGAGATCTCTCAAATCGGTGGTGATGATAAGGAATCTTCATGTCGCAAGGTCACTCTCAGAGCTACAGTATTCACCAAGTTGAAAAGTGCAAATGATTTGTCTCTTTCTCCTTTTTTTTACCTTTTAAAGGTCAAACAAGGGTAAATTTGTTGCCTTTTGACTTTATTTTCAAAATGGGACATTTCTTTTCCATCATTTCTCGAGAGCTAAATCACTATCTCTCTCATCCGTGATTTACCTCCCGAGGGGGAATCATTAGCAGAAACATCAAAAGTGTATCAGGGGAAAAATCTTTTTTTTTCTTTGAAGCAATGCGTTTCACACATCATTTCAAAGAGGGGCAAAATTTATACGTCTAAAAATGGTCATGATTAAGCTTGTTAATTAATTGAATATGAATTATTTAATTAATTCTCCTAAGGTCATCTGCATATAAATAAATTTAATTATTTATTTATATTGTTCATTTTCTAATTCTTCTACATTAATTAAATATGAATTATTTAATTAATTCTCCTAAGGTCATCTACATATAAATAAATTTAATTATTTATTTATATTGTTCATTTTCTAATTATTCTACCTTAATTAAATAAATAATTTTATTTAATTATTGACATTTCCCACATTCCTCTTAATTAAATTAAATAAATACGATTATTTAGTTTAATTATCATATCATTCTAAAGTTTGAATATTTGAATATTTAAATAATAGAATATTCTCTTCATTCCATAATTAAATTAAAAATTAAATATTTAATTTAATATTTTCCTCACATTCTAAATTCATTTCTAAAAACATAATTAAATATAATTTATTTAATTTTGCGAGTTTCTATATCCATCTCCACTTCCAAATTAAATAAATTTATTTTATTTTATTTTAACTCATTCTAAACTTGCTCTTCGAAATGGAAATTTCCCTTTGGATCTCAATGACGGAAATTGAAGGAAAAGGGAAACCTTCTATCTCCCTTTCCACTTTCGAAAATCTTCCACTGTCCATTCGAACAAGCTTAATCCGGGCCGTTGATCGAATCAGCCAATCGAATCCTTTCAAAAACTCTATAAAAGCTGGTGTAAATCCAAGCTTTGGTTACCTACACATACATATGAAAATGCATGAATGTACATGCAATCAACTTATGCAATCACAGCCTTTTAGAATCACATCAATACTTTCATCTTAGCATAGCCTTGCATTTAGCATAGTGTGCATTTTGAAATCTCGTTCTTTAGCTATCCTTTTATTGAGCTTGATCTGCTGATCTGAGAGCCATTGGAAACAACAAAACTCTGGAGTTAGAGAGAGATAAGACGATTTCGGGGAAGCTAAAGCCATAGTTTGTTCAGTTTGTTTTCTTTTTCAATTTTTTTGATTTAATGTCTTATTGATATGTGTTTGAATTTCATTTAGATTGATCACATTTTTCACACACACAGCTTGTATTGTTGTAATTTTGGGAAATTTGGGATAAATAATTGTACATACAAGGTTATTTAATCATTTCAACGCCTAAGCAATCCTAGAATTTCACAAGTAAGAAAGAGAACTTCCAGAAGAGTTTACAAGATAATTCAAGAGAATTTCTAAGGCATTCAAGGGTAGATTTCTTCATCATTTGTTGCAACAATTCAAGATCCATGTTCATGTTGAAGTTATCAAGCATCAAGCATGTTGTTGATCTAGTTTTGTGATGTAGGATTCAAGATCCAAGATTAAGAATTGTTCTATCTCTATTCAAGATCAAGATCTATATTCTACATGGCCACTTCATGTTAGATTTTTGACTCACAACCCAGGACATCATTTAGGGTATCATTGTTCATGTTTCATTTTTTTATCACAAGTTTTAATTACCTAAATGGGGTTTGACCTAGGAAAACACCTATCCTCTAACAATCAATAATTTTTTCTCTACACATGTGTCATTGCATATCTAGGTATCTTGGAGCTTGGAGATCCTTTGAAGAATAAGTTACAATATTGAAGGAAGTTTCTGACATTATCACCTACATTGCAAGATCACATAAAGTCAACTATAGGTTGCAAATCAGGGTTTTTGAATTAGAGATTTGGTAGGAAGGAAGCTACAGTAAATCACCAGAGAATACCAAAAATTTAGCCAAACCCTAATATTGGGACTAAATCACCACTTGTGGTATATGAGTCCCAGTACTGTTATTTTCTAGGTCTTAGGAGATTTGGATCAGTCCTTGGTAGTTTGGCACATAAATTCTAGTCTAGGACTAAATCACCCAGACTAGCATATGAATCTCGATGTGCATCAAACACCAAGATTTTAGGGTTTTGGAACTTGTTTTTACATCATCCTTCCTCCAAGTTCCTTTTGTTCATTCTTAGTTTGTTATCTTGATTTTTCAGTTCCATTTCCTAGGTCATTTAGTTAGGTTTTGTATGGTACTTTGTATGTCATTTACATTTCTTGTCTTTCCAAGCCCTAGCTTGATAGTGAACCCCTTTTATACATCTAATCATACCCTTGGACATCCTTTAGTAGATCTCCTTCCTCGATTCCAGCATTGGATTGAGATCTATAGTGTTTCCTTGAGTGAAAATAAGTGAAATAGGCCCTCATCCCTTGTGTTCCATCTCCTAAAAGGTGGAGCACACTATTTCCAATGTTTCAATAAGCGTTGGTAAACTTGCACAAAAAAGGTTAGAAAAATATTACTGAGAATAATATTTACATTACATTTGATGTACCTCCTAGTAACATGGTAATTTCAAGGGTCGAAATGATGGATAATGATATTCATGATACACCTTCCCCTATTACAATTCTTCTTGATGTTATAGGTCAAGATGTTGGAAGTATGCATGATTTTATACAAAAAAAATTGGATAACCTTTAAAACAATGCAGCCTTTTACCCTTCAATGCAAAGGCCTACTATCCCATACCAACAACATCCTCCCATAACACCACTTGAAATGTTCACTATTTTACACTCTAAAAATGAGTCACAAACCATATCAATAATAATCATAAGCAAAGTACAACAACCATCCCTTCATCACATGAGCATAAGATGACAACTACACCCATTGATGTGGAACAAACTTATGCACAAGGCTTTAGGATCTTGAACAATCAAGGATATGACATTATAAATGTGCATGAGGTCCACTCACTATTGAAGCAAACATCATCAGAAGATACTAATGGATTAGGTTATCAAGATCTTCCTACTCCACATCAAGTAATTGGTCAACCAAGTAAGAAATATAAGCCTTATAAACTTAATAAGCTACCATTTCTACATCCTATAACTAAGAATGAAAAGATCTTACCACCACTTCTCAACCTAGGACTTATCACATTATCACCTATTTGTGAACGAGAAGATAAGAAAGGAAAGAGTACAAACATGTCTTATTGTGTATATCATAGAACAACTGGACATATTATTGATGAATGTCATGCTTTAACGAAGATATTGAAAGAATTTAATCCATATACATATAAATTAAATTTGTCATAGATTATCATTCTTTTGTTATGCTCCTTTCCATGTGGTAGTTGTAGTATCACAACATAGTCACTACAATTAATGGAGGTATAAACTTGGCTTTATGCAATCATATTTTATCTTGCAAGGAGAACTACATTAGACTCATCTTTTTCCTTGGGATTGGGGGCAAGTGATTAGTTGGCCGTCTCTTAGGAGTATTCCTTCTAGCAAGCGATCCCTTTGTATCTCATTAAAACATTAGTGTAGCAAGTACACTAGTATTTTAACAAGTGATATATAGTCCCTCATTCATTGCTTGCATAGGAAATGGTCCCTTCTTAGTGATGATAGTATACATTTCCTAAGAAGTGTGACATTTCCAACCAAAGTGTGGTCTTCTTAATCCATGTGATGTGTCTTCATTTTGGTAATATTAGACTTGATGTCCAATAAGATTCTGACCTTTCTTGGCATGTGATGTTCCCATTACTGGTGATGCTATGGTTGGTATACCCTAAGATGTGTGTGGAGAAGAGGTATTCACTATTCATGAGTTCTCTTCATTCAGAGAGCCTCATGGGGTGAACTACCCTAAACTACCTCAAGGAACAACATGAGAGTTCTAGAATCAGAAAGAGTAGGTCACAAAGGTTTTCTAAGAAAATCAACAAGCTCTCAGCTAGAGGATGTTAGCACAAAATACAGATGTCAAGATGATGTGCTATCATCCCCAAGGCACACTGGTATCTCACCTGGACCAGAAAGTGATAATGTCATAGAAAATAGCTAAGTGACTACTTCTACTCTAATTGCTAAAAACCTTAGAATATAAGAAAGTAATAGAAAGTGATAGAACTGAAATAAAGTGAAGTATAAATGATAAAGATAAGGAGGAGAAAGGAAGTGCTCACAACCAATGCAAGTGATGAAGCCTCCAACACGTGAATGTCTTCAATACCCACATGTGTAAGATTTGGAGAAAGTGTTGGCGCTATATAGGGGTTTTACTCAGTCAAAAACCTCATTTTGGTGTTCCCACCTCCATGGACATCTAGATAGATAGAGAGAGAAATGAACCAAAATGAATAAAGCATGTGGTGAAAGAAAAACTCACTCAAGAGTAGAACCCACACCACCAAGTATGAGTGATAAAATTAAACCCCACTCCAGGAGGAGAACTTGTATCACAAAATAAGAGTGATAAAAGAAATCCTTGTTTGAGGAGGAGAACCTATATCACAAAGTAAATATGCAATAGATAGGGTATATGGAATCCCAAAATGCTCACAAGCATAAGGAAAGAGAGATAGATGTGAGTGCTAAGAGGGCTACAAAGAATGTTGGTAAGAGAGCTTGAGAGTGCTTGAACTTGCTGTAACAAGCTATATTGAGTTGTGCAAGAAAAATGACAAGAGAGAAATGCTAGAGCCAAGGCTGGAAAGAAGCTAGAGTGAAGCTAGAAGAACTTGGAAGAAGCCATAGGATTGGAAAGATAGAATTTAAGGAGAGAAAGGAAGCAAAAAGGAGCTTCGCAGGCGGTTACAAAGAATCTTGAGTTGTTACCACCAACCAAAGGAGTTGACAAGTGACAAACATTCTCTAAAATGATCACCTAAATAGTTGAAATGTCATAGGACATTAGCACAACTCACAAACATCTGTGTGACATGCTAGTGTCTGAATACATCAAACTGCAAAATGATGAGAAGGAGAAAATCATAAGGTTTGTTGCAAAGTTGGCGCACGAGGGTAGCTACTAAAAAGGGGTGTTGAGCATAATGAGAGGGGAAAAAGGATGATGCAGAGGCTAAAATGAGTCTACATAAATGCTAAGGGAGTGGACACTAAAGTGAATGGAAGAATTTATGTGAAATTTCAGGGGGTGCAGGGTATGTGTAGGATCATGATGGGCCAAAAAGTGGCAATATGATGGGTATGTGGCTAACGAATTTTTTTTTACCCAAAATTGATCAAATCAAAAGGGTTTTTAAAGGAGATTCTCAGCTTTCCACCAGTATAAATTATTCCTTACTTTGAATTTAATAAGTCATTATTATTCATTTTCTATTTGAATTACAACTAAAGTTTTGATTGATAGGTTGATTGAAAAATATATATAGCTTTCAAATAGTATCACATTTTTTGAATCCAAAACATCCATCATATTCAATGCTTCACATACTATAGGATTAAAAAAAGAAAATTTTAATTTCATGAAGTTTTGACCAAGTTAAGGTGGTCAGACATACACGTTTTTTATATTTTTTAAAATTTGTAATAAAAAATTCATAATTAATTATTTACTTGGAAAAAATTTACAAAACAATATGCATCACATCGAGAAATGAGTCCTCTACTTCTATATAGAATCTTATAAAAATTTATTTTCATTTTATTGTGGTTAGGCTGGTCAGACAAACACCTACTTCTTATTTTTTTTCCTGAAATTTAAGTACTATTGCATTGAAATTTAAAATTATCACCAAATAGATTTTATTATTTCTAAAAAAAACCTAGTAGTTTAGAAACTACATTCAATTTTCTACAGATTATATTCTTACATATTTTTGAAACAATATAGATAAATTATTCAAATTTTTATGTCAAGTTGCCTAACTCTGATTTTTCTGAATTTTTTGCCACTTAAGGGCCTATTTTTTCCATGATGATCTTGCACATACCCTACAATTTAATGACATTATAGTGTGATATTTTATTCCTTGACTAGTCCTCTCTCGGTGGTGATATCATGTGTGATGTTCCCTAAGGTGTGACCTTCATGTATTAAGCAAAAAGCCTTTGATTGCTAACTTTTTTGGCAATATTATTACAAACCTTATCATATCCAACCCTCATGACATTAAACATTTTTATTTCATGGAACCTACCATTATATTGCTTGCTAGCTATGTGCAAACTTTTTAATTTCATGGAAACTAGCTTAATACAACTTTCCAACCATGTGTATCTTATTTAGCTTCACTTTTTTCACAAGAGTTGAACTTAGAGTAGCATTGACATAGCATCTTGTGGTACCTTATCAAGGTTATCAAGGAGTATAACTCTTGGTATGGTTGTTGTGGGCATGCCTTGTAGACCTATAGTGTGTCTCACATTTTATCTTGTCTTGGGGGCTCACCAAGTGAATATTAAACTTCACTAGCTTGTTGTCTCTTGGTTTGTGATTCACCTATCAAATATCAGAATTTTCTATGGTGTGAGTCATGAACAAATTCTATCATGAAAACCTAACATAATTCAACTTTCTTGCCAATGGAGCCATGTGTTCATGAGTGACATGGCATAACACAACTTACTAGTCCTCATATGAGCTAACATTTATTTGATGGGTGATGTTTGGTATTTGAGACAATTTAAGATTGAGGTCTCTTTTCTTTACCAAATTGAATCTTTTAGTACTAACCTTGTGTTTTGTTGTGTTTATTTTTACATGGCTTCTTTATTTTTACATCGTGTTCACATCTTGTTTTTTTATATTTTTTTGTAATCATTATGTTCCATCATATCATATGTTTTTTCATCATGTATGCTTCATGTTTTGTGATATGTATATTTATGTTGTCTTGTTGCATATCAAACATATGGGTGTTCCTTTATGCCTATGTTGGTTTTCCATGTGATCTTAGATCATGGGGGCTTGGCCATCTCCCTTGATCCTTAGTCATCCCATTTCTTCAACATTTTCTACAACTCAACCTCTCTTAATGCATATTTTTTTACTTTAGTTTGAGTATGAGCATAAGTTCATACTCTCACTAAAGTGGGAGCTAAATGTAGTGTAGAAAATTTTCACTCTTAACACTTTTACAGTATGTTTTGGACCCCTAAATTAATGAGCCTAATTTGGTCCCTAATTTCCTAAATTATACATTCTAAAGCCTATTTTATCACTTTCTAAAGAATTGCAAGATTTGAATAAATCCAAATAATTAATGTTTTTGATCCAAAAACTTTATTTCTTGCCAAATAGGGCTAGGACCCATACGTCCATGGGAATATGGGCACCCCTATCTTGTTAGGGACCAATTTTTAATATGTTGTTGATGACATTTTAACATTTAGAATTACAATTTTAGTTTTCAACTTTTAGAATTTGAATTTTCACAAAATTAGAACAATTGCAAATAAATACCCAGTTATTTTATAATTTAAAATCTAACACACATTCAAGATAAAATACTATTGTCAAGGGAAAGTCAAGAAAAATATTTTAGAGCCTTATTGGAGAAATTCAAGATCCAACATCATGTATAATTCTATGTGTGTTCATGATATGTTTTGTGAAGGGTAACATTATTGTAGGTCTCCAAGCATCCAAGATTTCAAACATTCAAGAAAGTCTATGAAACAAGATCCAAATCCTTGAGGTAATGTGCATGAATTGAGTCCTTCAAGAAAGCCATTGAAGTGTGGTGAGTTGCAGCATTGTGTCTATTCATCATTCCTTCCTTTCAATTATCATTTCTATCATTGAAATTTCCATTGTGAAAGTGGAAACACTAACATGGGGTTTGAATGAGACCAGCCTCTGAAATGGCTCAACATTTATAATCTTTGTGAATGTGTAGGTTATAGGTTTGAAGAGGATTGAAGAGATCTTAAAGGAAAATTATTCATTGTTACATTTATTTCCATATATCTTGTCAAGCCACATAAACTAACCTACAAAATTTACTCATGACATTTGAAAAAATTTACAACTAGGAAACAAAAGGGAGGATCCAATATCAAAGGATTGTATAATCAGTTTCACAACCCCCTATCAAGGACCGATATGCCCCTAGGTGACAGTGTCCCTCTACACATGCCAAATCCAAATTTTGGTGATAAGTACACTTCATCCGACACTTCTCAGATCCACCTACAATTTATAGTTTATGTCTATGTATTTCTAGATAATTTCATTTATAACATTTGGTCATATAGTTCAATTAGGTCAATCATTCAAATAATTTCCAATTCATCTTCAAGGCCTTAATAAAGTTGATCTAGGTCTGATTGGATCATCCCTTAAGTTGATAGTCTATATTCACCTTGTTGATCCACCTAATGAAATATAGAAAAAGGATCCTAATCAACTCTAGTGATTAAACCTAAACACAAAAGGGTTCATCTGATGTAGAGGAAGGACCTTATTTAGGCTTACAACTCAAAATGACAAGGTATTCTTACACCATGTCCCTTGCTACTCCTAGGTACACCTTTCTAGACCCTACCATTAAACTCCCCTAGAGGCTTCAATACAACTTACTTGGGACAAAGAAAAATTCAATGGCAGACTTGTCATGAGACTTAAAAGATCATGGACACTTTCCATGTGATGATTCAACAATGCAAAAGTTTATGGCTTACAAATTGTGACAGTCATACACAATCCTTGTATCAACCCTTCAAACATGTTCTAACCCTTGGCTTCGGTCTACAAGACCTCTCTACATACCCATATACTACTTCCAATGATAAAAAAAGCAAGATTCAAACCTTTATTCATCTATTACTCCTTGCCTTGTTGCTACACAGTCTGATACATGCCAACATTAGACCTACTGGTGAACCAAGCACATACCAAAAAATTCCTTGGGCCCCTGCAAGTTTGAAATATGATATAATACAATTACACAGACCTTTCCACCCATTTTTTAGATTTCCCAGAGGTGGAAGTTCAAATTACACCATTTTTCTCCTCACTGGTTACCCTGGGTAGGGTTTTGGTAGTTTTTAAAGAAATTAAAATAACTTTAAAATTACTTGATGAAAATTGATGCCACAAGAAGTAAAATAAATAAGATTCACATGAAAAAACAATCCAATCAATTTCATACAAACATAGGGACTATATAGTCCATACAAATTGAAGGAACGGGTTTGCAATGTTAGAAATGCACATAAAATGCTTGCTTTCATTCACCAAAACTTCAAAATCAATTTTTCCAACCCCTCATTCAAGTTTTGAGGGTGTTATTATGCATTCCCAATCAAAACCAACTAATTGCAACCACTTTTGTATTAGTTTACTAACAAAACACCAATTTGATAATTTTTGCAAAAGTTGCTTGACAACTTTTTGAGCAACATTGACAACTTTTACAATTTTTAACCAATGAACCTATAACACTCCAAAATGAATCAAAATGATCCCAAATAGTAATAAATACCCTTATTAGACTCCAAAACACTCAAACAACCTTTAAAAAAAAAAAAACTTATGAGGCTCCTGATGCCCCTACATCATACACCCAAGGGGGAGAAAACTCAAGTTCCACTTGAGTGTAGGCTTACAATAGTATATCCATGCTTGATAATATCAACTTCAGACATCCAAGTAGCATATTTCATAGGAAGAACCCTCCACTTGAGCAAATATTGAAGATATATTATGTTTCTTGTCTTCTTGAGTTCCTAAGTATCAAGGATGTGCTCCAACTCTATAGATATACTAGGTGGAAGTTATTGGATCCATTCATCATTTTTCAAAGGGTACAAGTCAGATACATAGAATATAGGTGAAATACGAATCCCACTTGGTAACTCAATCTCATATGCATTGGGACCAAACTTGTGAACAGCCCTACAAGGCCCAATCTTCTTCATCTGCAACTGGGAGTATTGTCCCTTGGGAAATCTCTTCTTTCTGAGATGGGCTAGAATGAAATATCCAACCTTGAAATGGACTTCTCTCTGATGTGCATAAACCCTTTGCTTATATTTTTCAACACTCTTTTGTAGGTGATCCTTGACCTCTTGTTGAATCTCCTTCATAGCCACAACAAATTGCTCACCCTCAACACTCATCCTCTCCATCCAATAAATTCAAAGACCGCTTTAGGCTACAAACCATAAACAACTTCAAAAGGACTCTTACCCACACTTCTATTCAATGAATCATTATATCCAAACTTTTCTTTAGGCAAGATCAGATACCACTGGGTAGAATTCTCTTTTGTCTTAAGACATCTTAAGATGTTACCAAGGCTCCTATTAACCACTTCATTCTACCCATCAGTTTGAGGGTGATAGGAAGAGCTGAAACTAAGGTTAGTGCCAAGTTTCTTCCACAAAGTTCTCCAAAAATTCCCAACAAACTTGCTATCCCTATCTGAAAAAATACTTAAATCAAACCATGAACCCTTACCACTTCTTTGAGGAACAAAACTGCAATATAAGAGGCATCGTTGGTGCTCTTTCATGGGATGAAATGTGTCATCTTAGAGAATCAGTCCACTACAACATAGATGGAATCAAAACCTCTAGGTGCTAATCCCATTACAAAATCCATATTTATAGAATCCCAAGGTCTATTTGGAAGAGGAAGAGGATGATACAAGCTTGCATTTGTAGTACACCCCTTGGCCTTTTTAAAAATAACACATTTCTCAACAAATTTATTTACAATAGTTTACATCTTAGACCAAAAATAATGCCTTCTCAGCTGCTCCAAGGTCTTATCAAGACCAAAATAACCTGCAAGGATACCACTATGCTTCTCTTTTATCAAATTATCTCTCATGGAACACTTAGGAACACAAATTTGGGCCCCTTTGAATAACAAATGGTCCTCTTGAATCAAAAAATAATAACTCATCTCATGAGAAGCACCATTAGATTGGTTACAAGATTCATAAATATCCTTGAAATCATCATCATCTATATACATACCCTTTAGTACTTCAACCCCTACACTTTATACTTGGATCTCTTGCAACATTAGTGCCCTTCTACTCAATGCATCAACCACTTTTTTTGACTACCCCTTTTTATGTTTGATGGTAAAAGTGTAACTTTGCAAATATTCCACCCATTTGGCATGCCTATGAGTAATTTTCTCTTGAGTTTTTAAGAATTGGAGAGCATGGTTATCAATAAAGAATATAAAATCCTTTGGAAGTAGATAATGCCTCCATTGTTTCAAGGACTAAACCAAAGCATACATCTCTACGTCATAGGAAGAGTACTTCTTCTTAGCCTCATTGAGTTTTTCACTAAAGAAGGAAATGGGCCTACCCTCTTGAATCAACACCACCCCTATGGAAAGCTACTTGCATCACAATCAATAGTAAACACCTTATTGAAATCTAGTAAGGATAATATGGGCTGCTCTACTACTCTTTTTTTCAAGTATTGAAAGTTTTTCTCAGCCTCATTGGTCCAAACAAAATTCTTCCTTTTATCTCCCTTTATGGTATCAATGATGGGTGCACACACATGACTGAAACTTCTTATAAAATTCATTTAGAAACTTTCCAATCCATGGAAACTCCTTACCTCAGCAACTAATTTGGGTGGAGGACAACTTAGAATAGCTTCAACCTTACTTGGATCTATCTTCAAGGTGCCCTTTGTAATCACAAAACTAAGATACACCAATTCTAACTTCATAAACTCACATTTATTTAGATTGACCATTAATTTCTCTTCATTCAATCTTCTCAAAACCAAATTCAAATGGTGTAAATTCTCTTCCTTAGTTTTATTGAAAACCAAAATATCATCAAGATAAACCACTACAAACTTACCAAGAAAAGGCTTGAGAACTTCATTCATCAACCTCATGAAGGTGTTGGGTACATTTGAGAGCCCAAAAGGAATCACAAGGCAGCCATAAAGTGATTCATTTGTCTTAAATGTTGTCTTCCATTCACCCCCTAGTCTAATCCTGTTTTGGTGATACCCAATCTTGAGGTCTATTTTGGAAAAGTAGCATGCTCCACCTAGACAGTCCATCAAGTCTTCTATCCATGGCATGGGAAACCTATATATTATTGTAATCTTATTGATGGCCCTAGAATCAATTCACATCCTCCATTCACCCCCCTTCTTTGGTGCTAGGATAGTGGGGACTGGACAAGGACTAAGGATTTCTTTGATTAGTCCCTTATCAAGTAATTCTTGGACTTTTTTCTTAATCTCCTCATTCTATTGTGGTGTCATCTTGTATGTTTCTTTATTAAGCAAGCTAGCCCCTGGTAAGAATGCAATATGTTGGCTAATATCCCTAATTGGTGGTTGGGTGTTTGGGAGTTCATCAACCACAATGTCAACATACTTGTTCAATAAACCTTGGACCTTCATAGGAAAATCATCAAGCCTTGTTGTTGTTACAACAATCCTTGGCCTGATCAATATTGCAAATCATATTTCTTCCACTTTCATGACCTTTTATGAATTCATTTTCTCCTACCAACATCACAAATTGGATTTCACTTAAGGTGATTTATCTTCATCTTTCAATGGTGTTAGAGTATATATGAGAATCCATTATTCTCTATGACATATGTGTTATTTCTACCATCATGTTTTCCATTTCTATCATATTACCTTGGTCTATGAAGGAGTACATAACAAACATCCATAGGGATGATGTCACACAAGACCTTGTCCTTATAAGCTGTATGGAATTCTACCCAACTTTTTTCATTCACTAACACTTGCTACCGTTTGTTTAACCAAACACCTTGTATGGAGTGGCATGAGGAATTCTTTTTAACTTTAGCTTCTCTACCATTTCAACTGAAACCAAATTGTTAGTGCTTCCAAAATCAATGACAAATTTGCAACATTTACCTTGGCATTTGCATGTAGTCCTGAAGAGTAACTTTCTTTGGGGTGGTTCCTTCACCATGGGAACTTTGATAGAGGTTCTCATCAACAATGACTCCCCACCTTATGGATCAACATTGTATGATGGAGAAATGACGCTTTCATTGTCTTCACCTTGTGCAATTTGGTTCCTCCTTTCATTCCTAACTGTAGTAGATGATTATTCTTTAGGGAATTGTCATGCCTAGTGACCAACAAACTTGTTACATTTATAAAACTTTCCAATGAAGCCACTTGTTCCTCCTCTACTCCCAAGTCTACCCCTAAAATTGGATCTTCTTCCTCTAAAACTACCCCTTGAATCTGATGTTTTCTCTTGTGAGTTAATTATCTCTCCTTGAGACCTTTGGGACTGTCCTCTACTAGAAAAAGTCCCTCTTCCTCTAAAACTTGTCCTTCCCCTACCTCTACTTTTCTTTTCTTGTCTCCTCAACTTGTTTTCAACCTTTATGGCCAACTAATAGCATTGTTATATTATTCTTGGACTTGTGAGACTTAGATCACCTTGTAGGCTATACTTTAGCTCATTCAAATACCTTACATTTTTTTCAACATGTTATTCCATGTGACCTGATCTAATGCTTAGTTTTTAGAACTCTTTGGTGTATGTCTTCACATCCATGTCTTTTCGCTTCAATTTTTTCCACCTTCTATATAATTGAATGTCATAATCACTAGGTAGGAATTTAGCTTTCAATTTTGTAACCATTCTATCCCAAGATGTGATCTTTTCTTGGCCTTTCTTCTTCCTCTCTTCTTTTAAATAATCTGACCATATGGATTCATTTCCTTTTAGTTTTGTTCTTTCCAATTTCACTTGTTTCCCTTCAGTTATCTCCTAAAACTTGAAATACTTGTCTAATTCTCCTATCCAATCAAGGATTTCTTCTCCATTCATATTTCTTCAGTACACTGGGAGTTCCATATTCACCTTGGAACCATCACTCTTCACTTCCTTTAGCAATCTATCCAAGCTCCTCTCTTCAACATCTCTTTCTTCTTCATGTTCTTGTGGTGTATCTTCACCTACTTCTTCTCCTTCTACTTCTTGTTCACTAAAAAATATCTTATGAACACTCCTCTTCTCTGATTGGTCTCAAATATTGTGAGTATTGCATCAAGGCTTTCTCTTGTGGCTCTTAATTATGGGGCAAGAGAGTCTCTCACCTCTCTAACTATTCTTTTGATATTCACCCTTGGAGCCATCTTGGCCAGTCTTCAAACTCAACTTATTTGTAACCTCTTACTGATCTTCCTTGCTCTAATACCAATTTGATGCAGAGGAATGACCTTCTTTAGGCTTACAACTCAAAATGACAAGGTATTCTTACACCATTTTCATTGATGCTCCTAGGTACACCTTTCTAGACCTTAGCATTGAAATCTCTTAGAGGATTCAATCCAACTTACTTGGGATAGAGAAAAATTCAAGGCTAGACTTGTAATGCAACTTAAAAGATCATGGACATTTTCCATGTGATGATTCAACAATGTAGTAGTTTATGGATTACAACTTGGGATCTAGTCATACACAATCCTTATATCAACCATTCAAACATGTTCAAACCCTTGGCTTAGGTCTGTAAGACCTCTCTACACATCCCTCTACTATTGCTAATGAGAAACAAACAAGATTCAGACATTGATTAATCTATTCCTCTTTTCCTTATTGCTACATAGTCTGATACATGCCAACATCAGACCTACTGGTGAACCAAGCAAGTTCCAAACCTTTCCTTGGGGTCGTTGATGAGGGTGCAACTCGAGACACATAAAATTGTTGAATCTAAGTTGTGTTTATAGTTTGTCCTTGATGACAAAATCTCTTTCAATTTGTTCTCATTGATAATCTATCTCAAGATGGTTCTCCCTGCACTTCACAAGTTTTGGATGTTTCTCTTTCAGGCTTACTCATATCGGTGTGAGAATGGCAATGTCTCCCTGATCCACTTTGAAATGTCTGAGTTGCCTATCGGCATGACATTTCAGATGTCATGGCGATTGAATTTATCATACAGGCTACTTTCGACATGACATTCCCGTTATCTTGGTGACCAGCACAAGAAAGGTTATTTTGGCAAGACTTGTCTTTGGTTTCGGTGATAGAAATGTGTTATCTATCGGCAAAGGAAATCATCTTCAGTGCAATGTTTCATCAAACATGCAATGTCACACTGACCCACTTTAGAACAAGCATATCAACATGTGTTTGGCCATCGGGCTGAGGTCTTAGCAAAGACATATTGTTTCCCAGACGAGTGCATGTGGACGTCTATCGGCGAAACATTCACATGGTTTCAGCGACTAAGGATGATCTTATTGGCAAAGGTTGTGGCTTCACTGAAATGTCACAGTGAATGTGCAATGTCACACCAATCGACGTTGGAAAATTGCCTTTAGCAAGACTTTCTAGAAGTCTTAGTGAACAGGTGTGATTTCGGGGTGTTTCGCTATGACTGAAATGATCTACAAGAAATCTCACCAAGAGTGAATGTCACAACGATAACTAAGAGGAATGTCTAGTGGTGTAGCTGCCTTCAGCATAAGTTTTGAACCATCTCAGTGACTCTGAGTAAATGAAGATGTTTCGGTATGTCTCAAGTTGTCGTCAAGAGGTCTCCCCAACTTTGATATGCTATAGCGACCCTCATAAGATGGAAGGTTGCATCGGTGAGAGAAACATTATGTTACAGTGACATCACAAGGGATTTCTATCAAAGATCTCCATCGGTGTGAGATTGATACTATCTTGGCGAACTAGGGTGTGCTCAGGATGTTTCAACAAAACAAGGGGCAGTCTATATAGCGTCTCCCCGACTTTGTATTGTCTCAGCAACACGGGGTGAAAAGTGACTCTTAGAAAAACATTTTGAAGTCTACAAGAGGTCTCTCTGATATCGTTTGGTCACAACGATAGTGAATGAAAGGCTTTCGGCGAAAGGATGATAAAGTCTTAGCGACTCATAGTGGATAAAGTCTTTCAGTGAAACTTAATGTATTCTATGAAACGTCTTCCTAAAATTTGAAGGTTACAGTGACTCTCAAGAGTAAAAAGGGCTTTCAGTGTGACTTAGTGTGCTCTACCAGAGGTCTCCCCGAGAGTGATAAGTCACGGCGACTATGAATGAAACAAAAGAACATCGATGAGAGATATCCTTGTGTCTCAATGAAAGCTCGTAAAGATAAACATTTTGATATAATAGTTTATAGTCTATGATATGTCTCGCCGACTTCACAAAGTATTAGTGATATCTATGGGGATAACTAACTACATTATAAATTTCCTTCGACAAAACTATCAGCTTGTCTCAGTGAATTGTTACGAAGACTCAAAACTCATTCGTCATCTTCGTGGATTGGCATCAAATCTCAGAATAGTTACATAACAGAATACACATTGAGTTTCTTTTTGAGCTATTGCAATTTTTTTGGATGATTTGCAGCTCTCTAGATAATCATTACTATTTTTTTTTAATCATCATCGACAGTCTGTCAGTATTCAGCTGTATATTCAAAAATCAGAGAGAGAATCTAAAGATCTGGTGAAAAATGTTTTTGAAGATTTCTTCACAACCGACATACTTGAAATGTAAATAAATACCAGTGTTAAAAACTATAAGGGTTGTTGATTGTAATTCTAAGAGTATCATTCCTTGTCTATATGGAAATGTATGAATGAACTCTGCAGAAAGATATGTGCTTATTTGAAAATAGAGAAATCCTCTGAGTCTTTATTATTGTTCAAAACATTTTGAGGGGTTGGTACTCCTTGAGATGGGTGTCTCAAAATGAGGGGCTAGTGCTCCTTGAGTGGGTGCTAAAAAATCAGCCTATAAGGCATTGTGAACTTTTGTTTAAAAGATTAAGCTTGGAAGGCATTTAGGGAGTGGTTTTTATACCCCAAGAGGGTTTTCCACTCGGTAAAATATTGAGTCTTCTTGTTCTTCTGAGTTCCCTTTGCTTTACTGTGTTGTTGATTATTTCAGTTCACTGTTTGGTTATTATCTTTCTCAATTCAGTTTATGAATGATTACATTCAACTCATGAATGCATTAATCAGAGTATATTGAGATTAAATCTGGGCTATGATTTTTGAATCTGATGAAAATTGGTCAAATATGATAAGACACTGATTCACCCCCCCCTCTCAGTGTCATTTTAACTCCAACAAAAATAACTCACAACACGAGAATAATTTTATTATTTAGAAAATGGAACTTCTTACATGCAAAGGATCTCAAATCCTCAAGTTCTACAACATATGCAAGTTACAGAAAATTACAAAATAACCCTTTTTGCAGTGTGCAAACTTGTCCCCAAAAAGCTACCACAAAAAATAGAAACCCGCCCATAAATAGAGCTCCTTTTGAGTTTGGAGCCAAAACAACATTCAAATTTGAGTTTTGGCGGTTTGGCACCGAAAGTTACATCTTGAAATTCAAATTTCAAAAATTAGTATCCTCTAGAAAGTTCGCCAACTTCCGGGAGCCATAACTTTTGATCTGAGACTCTATTTTTTAAACTGTTTGAAACGTTGGAAAGGTCTCGCGATCAAGAATATGCTTGAAATTCGTTATGCCAATTTTGACAAGTTTTGGGGACATTTCGGGACCATTTAGTGCCTCAAATATGACATGGAAGGCTTTCTGGTGTAATTTTGGGAGACTAAAACTACAATTCCTTCCAACCCAAGAATATAAAATCAAAAATCTAAGTTGAGAATTATATTATGATGAAAAGGGTATACAAAAAATGCAAAGACATCAAAGAAACTACCAACATGAAATGAAACTCTTTTTTTGGGCAATGCAAGATTGCCCTTACACCACTGGATGCTCCTGCATCAGCCTTGCAAGTTTGAAATATGATATAATACATTTACATTGACTTTTCTACCCGTTTTGGAGATTTCCCATAGGTGGAAGGTCGAATTACACCTTTTTCTCCTCACTGGTTACCCTAGGTAGGGTTT
>VDFB02347741.1:0-28900 GCA_007258455.2 Sequoia sempervirens | reverse complement strand
CCAACAAATAGATAGGGATTTTGGCCTTTCTACAACAAGGGTTTTAGTTTGGACTTTCCATTCATAGGAGTCAACCCAATGTGGCGAGAGACCATTGCTTCCCTTATCATTGGAACCAACCGCGTGATACTGGCCTTTGTTCCAATACCCACTTTTATATCCCGGCTGGAAATACACTTGGCTTTAGAGTGTTACCAGTTGAGTCATTCCCTTGGGTAATTATTTTTTCCACAAGGCAAGCCCTCTAAGATAAACAATAGTGAGTAAACATATTCATAGTTCGATCAACCTTCATTTAGAAACAAAGGGAGAACCCATGCAATAGGTTTACTCACACTCGCACAATGTTTTGTTCAATTTTAAACCCAAACTAAAGTATGGAGGCAATCACTTTATCCCAACCTAAGATCACCAAAAAGCCTTTTGATTCTTAAGATCACCGTGAGGTGCAAGAGAAGTGCATACATATTTTCAATAGCATTAGTTTGAGTAAGTAATCACAAAGCAAAGTTGCACATGTTCTTTTTAATCCAAAAAAGCAATAGTAACTTCTTTTTATAGCACCAAAATAAGTGTGATAATTTTCCTTGTTCAATTATTAGTCTCGAACAAAATCTAGTGAGTTTGTGTCCTAAAGTTCATTTTAAGCTCCTTTTGTAACAAGAATTTAAAGAGTTCTTTTTAGAGCCCAAAATGAAAACTAGTGAGTCCCTAAGCATGGAAGATAACAAAATTTCTTCAAGAGGATTAGTGAATCTTCTAAGAGTGTTAAACAAACACTAGAGTGTTCAAAAACACTTGGTATCATGAAATGAAATCATCATGCTTCTTTTCCTCTTCACCTTTGATCAATCCCACCTACAAGAAAATTAGTTAGGTTCTACAAAAATAGAGATCAAGAAAGTAGAAAATAGACCAAATAACTAAAATTTGATAAAAAGCACGTGTCATAAATAATTTTTTACTTTTTACTTCCCTCTAGCGGTGCAACCCACAAAGGTGTCACAATTTGAACTTACCAGCGGTGTTGTATAGAGTCGCTTACCAATCAGTGTCGCTCTGTAGCCAAACCAATGAGCATGAAGGCGTCGCTATTTAGGTTAGCAGTGCAGTTTGGAATTTAAAACTATTCCAACAAGCCGGAAAGATTTAGCGATGTTGTTTGAAAATTTGAATTTTGGGCGGGAAACATGGGGCATCGGAGTTTGAAGTTTGCAGTGGTGCAATATAGCAATGTTGAGTTCTCAGCGGTGCTAAATAGTGACGCTGATCTTCCAATGATGGAGTTTTTTGTAAGCATAAAAACAACATAGAAAACATGAAATTTAGTGCAAAAACATGATTAGATTTTCAAAAGTGCCCTCCTTCTAGTGCCAAATGTGTGAACCAAGATTCTCAACCTGCAAAAACACAAGAAACAAGCAACCTATTAGATCAAATGCAAGTTAGTATCATGATTCCCCAAGAAATCCATTTAAATTGCAATGAAAGAAGATAAAATGAAGAACATAAACAAATATAAGCAATAGATACTAAATCCTATTCAAATGCAATGCAAACTCTTGATATCTTGGGGGAGTTGGTGCCAATTTGATGTGGAAATTGGCCCTTTCCCAACTCCTATGCAAGCTTTGTTGATTGGTGATGAAGAGTGATCCACTTTGTTGATGATTGATGAATGCTCCAAGGTAAAATCTGCATAACCTAGTTATAAACTCAATGAGATGGATGAAAATGGCTATGAATTTGAGTATAGTAAGTTTACTCAAGTTGTGGATGATAGAATGAGGAATGAAGCCTCTTATTTATAGAATATCAAGTTGGAAGAATGCCCAAAAGAGAGCAATGTGGGACTAAGAATCAAGCAATGGAAAGATGCCACTTGTCAACATGTGAATGGATGAAGGATGTACAAGTTTTGAAGAATGTGTCAATAAATGCAAGTAGGTGATATTTAAAATTGTTGAAATGAAATGTAAGAGGGAAAAAAAATGCATTGAATGCCACTTGGCTCAAGGAAAAATGACTTATTAGGTGGAGTAAATGCCTTGTTGGAAGGACAAAGTCCACTTGGATTTTGAATTCAAATTGAGGGAATATTCTCTATTTATGCCATGTTGAGAGAAAATATAAATTTAATAAATGAATTAAATGTATTTTCATGTGCAAGTGGAAAAAGCTAGAGGATGGGACATGAGAAGAGATTAAATTAATCAAGGTTAATTAATTTAATGAGAGATTAGCTTATGTGATAAATTTGACTTAAATTTATGGATTGATTTAAATCAAATATGAGAAGAATATGATTTCAAGATTAATTAAATAAAGATTTTTAATTTATTTAATTAAGGAGATGAAGTTAGATTAAACTAAACATGGTTTTAATTTATTTAATTTAATAGATAGACTTTAGGGATTTAATCAAATAAAATGAATTATTTAATTAAATAGAAACAATTAGATTAGATTGATTGATTTAATTAATAATAGAGAATGACTTAATTAGATAAGATGATTTATTTAAATAAGAGAGGAAAATTGATGAATTTAATCAAATAAAGATATTTGATTAAATGGTTAGACTGAGGGATGATTTAGGATGAAATGGTGTTAGTAGTTGGGATCAGATGTGCAATGTCAATCAATAAATTTTACGTGTCTACAACTTCAACAAGTGTTCACCAGCTATGATGAATACCTTCTTGAGAAAAGTAAGTAGGAATGAGGTGGCAATGGAAAGTTCTGTTCTTGATGGATAGTTCTCTCTTTTTCTCCCTTGTTTTGTAGGATCTTGACATAAGTCTAACTAAAGATCTCCTAGCAGTTCTACTTTCCTTTTTTGTGCATATGATTTTGGCAACAGATTCATCAAGAAGTGAATTGAAGATCAACCAGTGTAGTCAATTCATGCAGTTCTAGTTGTCCCTTAATTGGTGGATCTCAATTTTTTGATTGAGGAGAATTAATGCAAGAATTTCCTATATGTAATTTTGGGCTACATTTTGTAAAGGTTGGCTGATTGAAAAAGGATTAGCCACATGAAGAGATAGAAGATAGTGTTGTCATAGTTTTAGGATTTTAGAAGTTTTCAAGCAAGATATTTTGAGAAACTTTTTTTTATAGCTTTTATGCAAGGATACTTAGATACTTTTACAGTTTATATATAGTTTCATGTTATTGTCAAGTTTGAGTCTCAATGGTAATGTTAATGAATCATAGTCATTCATATACCAGTGAATGTTATGCATAATTGTTTCTTATTTGATGAAAATCAATAGAAGAATCTAGATCTGAAACTATTTCATTGAATTATCTATGAATGAAATTTATTTATATCTATTGATATGTTAATTTTGGAAATGAATCTTTGATGAACGGTTATGGTTATGGAAATTTGTAGTATGAATGTATGCAATAGTATAGGTCACACTATGCATTGCATCATGTTATAGTTTTGGTTAGTTGAGGAAACACTCATTGTTAAGATACATGTCTGGGTGTGAAGAGATTTATTCATATTTTGTTGTTCTAAAGCTTTGTTCTATCTTTTTCTATTTATTTACACCCCCCCAAATGTAGGTTAATTCATATGATGTAGTTTGTATTCCTTTCTACCAGCAGGCCCCTTGAATATTATAGTTGCATTGGCCACTGAGTAACATCAACACAGTTGAGAACCAACTACAGAGGCCTTGGAAGATAGGTTGTTTTAGATTAGTTATCTTTTTAAGGAGAAATAGAGTAGAAATATTTTGTTTAACGTTGCTATGCTACTTTGACCATCAACATGTCCCTTTAAAAATCAAGGTTTCCTTGAATTATGTGAGAGGTTCCATATCCAACATCATTTTTCCACTCCATACTACCCCCAAGGAAATGGTCAAGCTGAGGAATCTAATAAGACTATCCTTAAAATCTTAAAAAATATTATCGATGAAATTGGCCGTGATTGGCATGTCCAACTCAATCCTGCATTATGGGCCTATGACACTAGCATTCGTACTCCCACAAGAGCCACCCCATATTCCCTTGTCTTTGGATCCAAAGCCATTCTTCCCATTGAGGTTGAATTACCATTCTTGAGGGTGTCTATGCAACAGTTTATTGTTGAAGAAGAGTACCATATAGCCCATTTGCATGAGCTTGAGTTATTGGATGAGAAGAGATATAATGCCTTAACTCATTTATAGAGCATATTAGAACTGTCTTCGAGGTAGCTATAGTAAGAAATTTTGAGTTAGATACTTTGACATTGGTGACTTAGTTTTGAAAGAAAAACCTAAGAATCAGATGGATTAAGAAAATCTTGGAAAGTTTGAGTCCAATTGGTTGGGTCCCCACATCATCATAGTAGCATATGGATCTGACGCTTATCAATTGTCTACTCCTAAAGGTGAACCATTACATGATCCTATCAATAGAATGCACCTTGATCGGTATTATACATAGCTTTTAGAGAATCCCATCAAAAATTCAAAAATACATAGAAATCAAAAAAATATAAAATATAAAAAAATTCTAAATAGTCAAAAATACAAAAAAAAAACTCAAAAATACAAAAAAATAAAAAAAGTTAAAAAATTAAAGAGAAATAATTCGTTCAATAGTGAAAACCACTTTGGTGGCACTTTGGATTAGTACCATGGTGAAAACCTAGCAAAAAGACACCATTTGTAGTTTGTCTTTGCTCTATCATCTAGCATCATTCTATCTAGTTTTTCACCTCCGCCCACCCACCCTTCACTTATCATATTTTTCATCCTTCTCATGGCCTAAGAACCATTGACATTTAGCATCCTTTTCCTTTCACACCCACCCATAATACCTTGGCATGCATCAATCCCTTCACCCATAATAAGTTGGTCCTATACTTGACTTGGAGCAATTCCTTGACTCATGTCTTTACGGGTCCTAAGCATGGCATTAGCCTTTAAAAAATAAAAAATCCAAAAAAAATTTAAAATATCAAAAATACAAAAATCATAAAACATAAAAAATCCAAAAAAATCATAAAACACCAAAAGTTTGAAAAATTATAAAACATAAAACATAAAAAAATCCAAAAAATCACAAAACATCAAAAATCTAAAAAAATCATAAAACATCAAAAATCCAAACAAAACATAAAACATCAAAAATCCAAAAAATCATAAAACATCAAAACCCCCAAAAAATCATAAAACACCATTTAAAACTCCAAAAACAAAGTCAGAGTCTGTGTCAGTCCAAGTCCAGTTGAACTATGATGTCTTTGCACATTGCTATGTAGGCAAGGCCATCTTTTGATGAGCACAAAGGCACTAGGTCAATCCTTTAGGGTTTTTTCGAATTAAGTCAATCATGATTCACATCATAATAATGAGTCATTTTTGGTCCAAGTAAGTCAAACTATGATGTCTCTGTGTGTATAACGTAGGAAAGGCCATCTTTCGATGAGCCCCCAAGGCACTAGGTTAGTCCCTTAGGGTTTTTTGGGTCTATCTTGGTCTATTTTCATCATTTATCCTATAATAAGTTGTCCCTTACTAAGGTCAACACCTTCAAACAAAAGCAACCATTTAAACCAAATCATGAACCAACAAATGAACTATCCAACTGGTCTTCAATCCTAAACAAATCAATTTCCTAATCATCAATACTTGTAAAGTCAATGGTCTTATCATTTTTTCTTATTTAGGATGCGTCCTTCCTAAATTTGAACATTGTCATTTGTCAACCTTATCATTTTCCTTATATAGGATATGTCTTCCCTTAAACCAGGCATGGTCAATCAGCTAGTCAATCATTCAATTTGGTAAATTAATCAATCAATCTTGTCAATTGTTCAATCCTATCAGTTAATCAATCTAGTAAATCAATCAATTTGGTCAATCAATCAAGCAATCTTGTCAATTGGTCAATCATATCAGACAACCAATCTAGTCAAACAATTAATCTGGTCAATCAATCAACCTAGTCAATCAATCAATCAAACTTTTCAATCAGTCTCATCAATCTTATTAGCAATTAAATTTTGGCAAACAATCTAAATGGTTGTTGACTTTGTTGATCTAGTTGGTCTTATCTTTTTTATTTTTCTTTGGTCATGTTACTATGCACCTCGAGGATGTCCCAAGAAGGAATTAGAGGAGCGATGATGGATCATAATCTATTTTCTTTTTGATTGTTGCTTGTGGTTTGTCTTGACAAAAAGACTGGGGCAATGTTTTCCTTAGTATGAGCCATGACATTCATTGTCAATTGGGTTTTTGTTTTCACAAAGGGATAACATTGCACACCTCAATCTATGTCATAACATGGTGTTTATTGTCCATTTACTATAATTTTACCACCAAATGATGATAAACATGCAATTTTGACATCTATCAAGAAAAAATATCCATCCATTTCCATTTGACTAACTGTGCACTAACATCCATCTTCTGCATGCTCTCACCTCTTCTATCCACAATCATCCTGATGGCATTCAATGACACACAAAAATATCTTGCATACATAGTCATGTTAAAAGTATCATAAACATCATGATGAGCATATTGGGTCATCCATTTGCATCAGAAAATATAAAAACATAGATAGCATCATAAAAGATGACATATTCTTCCATATAAGCATAATATGTCATAATCACATAGTATCATACTGCATCTATAAATCATCAACATACATCTCATGGCATACATCTTATTATATACATATCATATTTGCATATCAAAAGGAAATCATACATAATCATCACATTTCATATGCATTGTCCATAGCCATATCCACTATCCATGTATCATTACATCGCATTTGCATACACCATACATATCCATATTGCATAAAAATAATAACCATAAAGCATTTATAACATCATAAAGTGTGTATCACATGTGCATCCACATAAGCATCATAATCATATAAAACCATCCTACATATAAAATGCATAAACATAAAAAAGTAAATCGTTTACATCTAAAATCCATCATAGGAATATAAATTAAGTGCATACATCCATACATCATCATCCATAATGCATAATAAAATGTAGAACCATCTCATAAATCATATAAATGCATAGCATCATATCATAGAAACATGCATAATAAATAACACATCATATAGTTGCCACCAAAATCATGCATCTCATATATATAAAAATAATTAGTGTCATAGTACAATATTAGGATGATCTAAAATATACATATATCCATGTCTAAATGCAATGAAATAAATTTACCCAGTGCTACCCTTGTTTCCTGATAGGGATGGTCTTGTGGGAGGTTGGTGAGATAAGAAAGCCATGTCTCCTAAACCTGACGCCAAGTGGTATGGCGAAGGATGTGGTTGAGAAACCCCACCCCTACTCTAACTCTATCAGGAGTGAGAGTTGCTTTGAGATCTACTCATAACCACTACAAAAATTGGGCTCTCTGCACTCAGGAGGAACCTCTCTCTCATATAGGTCCCTATAATACTACCCAGCTTGGATAGCTCTCCATAACTCTTAGGAAAAATCTACTATCGAGGCACAACATCTGCCGATAAAATCAATAGTGTTCTATTCTTCTCTCTATGCTATGATCACAATAGTATCCCTCTTGGCTCCCAGCTGTAGTACCTCTGCCTGCAACTTGGCCACCTAAGCATCCACTAACTAATCCTCCACCTCCACCTCCATCGCCTCAACAATGGGGATCTCCTCTAACCCCTCCTCCATCACCACCCTCTCCCTCTCCTCCTCCTCCTCCCTATCCACCATCTCCTTGTCTTGACTGACCTCCTCCACCTCAACATCTATGCCAATATCAACCTTTGGCTGCTCATCCACCTATCTCTCCTCCTGGTGAGGAGGTGCATCTTCTTGTCCTACAACAAATAAAACTACTGCTCTAACCTCACCCTCTTGAAGAGGGGCCTTCACTTCCTATTGACCGTCATCCCACCTTAGTGGATGAGGTGGATGGGGGTGGTTGTTCATCTTTGCCTCAACCTATCCCTCCCCTCTCTCCACCATTCCCATCATCTCCTCTATCATCCCCTCTACTTCCTCAACCTCCATCCTCTCCTTGGCCTTGAATTCTATCCCTCAGACCTCTCCCATGCCTCTAGACGAGTGCAGGTTGATCAAGATTTGTTAGTAGCACTAGCCCATGTTGGGCCCACCATGCATCATACTCTAGGGTGGTATCTATGTTTGCCACCTCCACCCCGAACCCCCACTACACTGGATGTAATCTGTCTATATCCCACTCTATCATAGCCACTGGAATCATGGCCCCCCATGGATGTATCTCCCTGATAGACCAACGAACTTTGTAGTGGCCACTAGTAGACCTTGTCGCTCGCCGAACTATCAGTGAACCTACTTTGAAAGATGTCTCTCTATATTATGTTGGCTCTAAATGGTTTGACCAATAAGGTACCATGTGTAACAACAATAAGGTAAACGATTGTCATTGTCTACAAATGTGGTGTAGTCCATGTATGGTCTCCAAGTGAAAGAATCCAAAATTTCTATAGCATGTCTTTAGTAACCAATATCACCCATGTGAGTCTATGTAACAACTCCACCATATATGAAGACATATGGCAAGCTCACCCCCAACTTTCTCTATATAGGTGGTCAAAAAACCGTAATGTACTTCCATGCCTAAACCATGAGAAGTGTGGTGTGGCAATGTAGTGCCCCTCCGTATTGGCCTTTCTGGGCATTCGTGTAAGTGTTAATTATGATTTCGTTGTTTATTGTGTTATTGAATTATGTGGTAAATGTAATATTTTAATGGCCTTGTTTAATTAGTTAATTAAATTAAAACTGGTTACAATGTAATTTAAATAAATTTGGAATTAAATAATAATTAATAGATCAATTTTGTGAAATAGAAAATAAAAGGTTTATTATTAAATAAATATTTTTTTTAAAGTACTATTTTAAATGGTATTTAATAATAATTGATATTTATTTTTGTGAGAGAATAATTATTAAATATGAAAAATTAAAGTAATTTAAATAAATAAAGAAGATAAGGCTTTCAAATGAGATGTTAAAACAAGTGGAAATAGAAAAAGATGGGAAAAAGACAGTGTGTGCACATGCACAACTTCAAATGGATTGTCGAATTGGAATATTGCCAATTTTGTTGATTTTTGGTTTCGAAAGCTTGTCTTGTCTTGGATTTTTTATTTTGAGATAATAAATTTTTTTCCAATTTTAAGTATGTGGGGTTTTCGGGAGAGAAGGTTTTCATTAGTTGATTTTTTTTTGAAATAGATAAACTTTTACTTTGCAAAATAATTTGAAAAGATCATAGTGTTGGGGGGATTGGAATATTTTTCTAAAAGGGATTTTTTTGGAAGGAAGGAACTGTAGCTGTGATAGAGTGATTCTTGAGCATGGCTTCTCCATTATCGAGCATGAGAGTTCAGGTTAGTGTTTCTTTTGGTATTTATTTTTATATTCTCTATTTATGAAAGCGATTCCTCTTCTACCTGTTGTCTGAAGAACAATTACTTGAGTTTCATTTATTTTCTCAAATTGTTACTTTAAGAATATTGTTATTTGTTTATATGTTTTTTTTAATGGTTGGAGTAAAGGACATAGGTAAGTTTTTATGAAAAACCTTAGGCCATTATTTTTTAAATCTATCTTATGCTACAATTTGCATATAGAAAGATTGTCTTTCAGTTAGGAGAGGGTGTGATTTGGTTAGATATTGATGTGATTTGAAACCCCATCATTGTTTCTTTGGATATCAGTTGAATGATCCTGAAACAAATCTTTGATTTTTTGCCATGCACCATGTAGTAATCGGCTTCTTGTTGATAGTAATGTGTTTTCTCTAGTTGGTTTAGTACTCATGTGTTTCCTCAACTAGGAGACACGTTTCCTATTGCATGCATGATGCTTATTAACTTACTAATCTTCCTTGATGTTTGAGTATAGCTAAGATTTGAAATCGAATGCCTATTATTAGTCAATCATGTGTCATCAATAAGATCCCTATGAAGGTGATAAATCGGCTTTATGATTCTCACAGATTTCATATTGTTATGATAGTGATTTTAGCTAAGCCAGTTTTTGGTGTCAACCTTCAAGTAGTTCTTAGTGCTGATTGAATCATGAATAGAGAAAACGTATCGGGTGAAGCATTTTTGCATTAGTTGTCTCATAATTTTGAATTTTTGTTCATGCAAACTAAACTTTCTTGTGTTTGATTTTTATGAAATTATATTTGTATATATATAACATACCAAAGCACGTATGGCCAAATATGAATGTTGTAATATTACGACATTCACCTAGTTCTTGTCTAAAAGTAGCCGTATGAAACAAGGCTTTATGAATTATGTTATACTCTGACAAAAGATAAATACAAAGTTAGAAAAGCAGCTGATGTCCCACTTATCTCCCACTACAAAGATGTGAGCTTAGCACTTGTGTACGAAATGAATCCATGACCAAAATTTACCCTCAGTTCCAAATAAGTAGATTATACTATTATGGAGTATATTTAATTTAGATTTTATATTCTCTTTTTATTAAGAAGCTCGATCTGTCAAAATTAGATTAAATTTTGTTACAATATATATGTGTGTATGGATATTCCATCTATTTTAAATTTGTGTATTGTTTTGACAGTTGTTGTTATTGTCTCAAATATATTTAGAACAACGTATAAGTAAAAAAATAAAAATAAAAAAAAAAAAAAATATATATATATATACATACGTACGCGGGTGTGTAGCTAAGGTGTCCATTCACTGTAAATGACAAAAAAGTAGTTATTGTTATCAGATTTAATACTGTTAAATTTGAAACAATAGAGTGTTTAATTAAATATATTTATACAAAGCGCTCTCTCTCTCTCTATATATATGTAATAATCTATAATGATACATATATATATATATATGTACAAATATGTATATATATTATGATATTAAATAAAAGCAATTTGGTTGTGATTTATTAAATATGTTTATAGAGAATCTTTAAATATTCTAATTGTTTTCATCATGAGTGAAGAAGGTAATATGTAGATGATAATCTAGGAGTCCTTTAAAGTTTATTGCTTTTAATTTATTAGTGAAAATAATCTGATTGTAAAAATAACATGTAAAGTGATTATTTAGAATGCTCTTTGAGTTTGTTTCTTAAAATGTGTAATGAAGTTAAATATGGATTTGTTGTGAATAACTTGTGGTTAATATCTATATGAGTTAGTTGATTATTAATATGATTTCGTTAAGGGTGTGAAAATATGTTTAATTATATGTATGAACTATCTGTTTGTGTAAAAATGCTTATGTATTTATATATGTATCGTATGATTGAATATTTTCTTTGATTGTTTAAATAATAATATCATGAATGAACAAATACAATGTGGTTGATCATTTAAAGTGTTCTTTAAAATTAGTACCTTGGGAGTGTTAAAGGATTTTAGGATAATTTTGATGGTTCTCCTTTGTGATGTGACTTCCTCTTGAGTAAATGTTGATTTGATCATTGTTCATGTTGATTTATTGGGTGATTTTTGAATTGAGTTGTAGATTACTATTGTTTTCATGATTTTGGTTTAAGTTGTAAGTTTGTTGAATAATTCGTGATTGGGTGTCATGTGAGGAGAAAATTGAGGTCTCCCATAGATGCCCTGTTGGTTGCTTTGCTATTGGTTACTATGGTTGATTTGGAAATTGAGATCTTGTATCATTGCCACTTCAATTGAGACCAGTGTGTTAGTAAGTTTGTCTTCCAAAGGTTTGAGGGGACTATGGTTTTTACTTGCAAGAGTTGGTATGGGGGCCGGGGATCCATTGAGGCTACCTGGGTAATTTGGGATGGGCACTAGCAACCTAGGAGGATCCGCATTGGATAACCCATATCAAGCTTGAAGTGTTTACTTGAGTTTTATGTTTTTTCACCTAAAAGTGAGTGGTTTCATGATTTTGTTATTTTGATGATGGTTGATCTTTACACTTGGATTGTGTTTATGTGGGTTTGATCCTTGCACTGTGGAAATGGTTTTATAATGGAGATCTTGTGCAAGGTGGTGCATGCCTCATTTTATGTGCATATTTATATGGTTTTGCTAGTTTGTGCAAGTCGACTTACCTAGTTGGTGACTATGAGTCTCTTGTTTCTAGTAGGGGGAGTGGCTTTCAATGGGGGTTGGTGCACAAAGTAACGTATGGGTAACTCATTGAGAGTTTCCTTAATCAATGATAACCTAATAATTAATTAGGGGGTTTGGGTAGTATCTCACTTTAATCTAGATAAGTTAGTCTCACTCATGGCTCAAGTGCTCGCTTAGGCTTGAGATGAGTGGGAAGGCCTAGAATGGAAAAGGTCAACTACCTTGTCCTCTTGAAAGGTAGGTTGACCCTGCATGAGTGAGAATGGGGGTTGGGGATCGGTTGAGGTTGCTAGGCTTTAACCAGGTAAGGGGCTAGTAACCTATGAAAATATGCATTAGGTAACCCATGTCTATCTTATGTGATGACACTCCACCCTTTAACAATCTTGTATGTTTGTTGTTCCCCTCTTGTTGTTTATGTACCTCTGGAAGTGAATGTTTTCTTGTGTTTTTTGTTTCTCTTGTCGTGGAGTCTTGTTAGCCATTGTTCTCTTAACTGTTTTATGTTGTGGGTCCTTCTTGTCATCTCCTAGCATGGGGGGTGGGCCTTAGGGTCCACATGGTCAAGTGGAATGTGCTATGCACCCCAGCGGGTCCCTAACTGATGATCGAGATGTGAAAAGTTGTACCATTTATAGTGACTCTAGAGTTGTACCAGAGTTGGAACCAGCCCTGATGCTTTGTATTCATACATTTTAGTTGTATTATTCCATGTTATTGTACTATTCCTGTTCATGTTGGGAAGTACTATTGTATTGATGTAATTCTTGAATTGATGTATCTTCTTTTATTGTAATGAATGTAGTCCTTGACATTACCTTATGGTCATAGATGGTTGCTTGTTGTAAGTATAATGTATATTGATCCTTGTATTACTTTGTGTTTATTGCTTCACAATATGTGATCCTTAATGGTGTTGTATCTATGGAAATATTTACATTTAATTTCATAGATGTGATGGATGGTTTTTATTTACATAATGTCATGAATGTATGTTCATTGATTATTAATTTTATCTATTGGTTAAGAGGAATACTCATAATTAGTTAATCATCATTATGGGAATTGGGTGATGTTAGTGATATTCAAATGTAATGCAGTCATGTTACGCCAAGGGACTTAGTTAGGTGATATATATATGTATGGTTTCATTACTAGTGTATGTTAATTGATAACTCATATGAATTTACTTTAAAAAAATATGTCATAAATGTTAAATGTTTTTAGTGTCCTTTAGAGTTTATGTGGTGGGGCATTACACACAACTAATGCTCTATGCTCCTTGGTAATCCACATCATGGAGCTAGAAATATAACATCACAACCATACATGGGCCCCAAGCATATATAACTCCCCAAGTCAACATACCAACTATCATCTCTCCCTAACTGACTGGAAACCCATGTCCCCATTCATTAGGGCACACAACTCCACCAATAGCACTACAAAGGATAAAATTGAAGAGATCATATCACTCTGTGAGCACATCCAAATGGATCTCATACTCCTTTGCTCCTAGATCTGTGATATCCTTGTGCTTGAAAGCACTCGCAATGGTACCATACCCTCGCTTCAGATTGTAAGACATGTGTTGTCTGTGGATCAGATGTCTGAGAATCTACCACACATCCTCCAAAGTTACGATGGCCTCTCCTATTGACAAGTGGAATGAGAAGGTCTTTGAATTTCATCTCTCAACTAGAGAAGTTAGTAAATCCCTATTAGCTTGAATCACAGGCATGAAGGTGATGTAATATAATCCCAAGTAAAGCATTCAATCCCTCTAGTCATCCTCTAACTATTCTCATAGTTTGAAGGTTGATAATGGCTCTTACGAGTATAAATGGGGTCTAGTGCCACCTGTGATCACAAGCAAGTGCAGTATGTGAGTCAAAAAGCCTATGCAAATCTATTTGACCTTGGTTGTAGAGAAAATTTTATCCAAATTGGGGAAAAAATCTAAACAGTCAAATATGTCACACTGTCTAACATATGCATCTCAAAAATAAAATGCATTGCTTTATCCACAAATGCAGTTCAATTTTGCATCAAACTCCCTTGCACATGCATCCTTCCAATCAAATGTGGCATTCAAACTCGTGTTTGTGTCACAAAATTACACATGTGGCTCAAAATATCACATGTGGCATTTAAACCTAACTTGTGTTGTGAAATTCATTTGCATCACAGAAGAGTAGTTGCGGCTCTACCCTATGCAATTGTGACACACTGAGCAGATGTGGTGAACTGCACCCACTTATAATGAACGAGGTTTGCCACATCTGTTTGCTCCCTTTTGGAGCCCTAAAACTAGCAAAAATTGAAAAAAATCACAAAGCAAGGATGGTGTACTTATTGTGTCCTATGAGCCCTCTGGCTGTCTGTAGGTCCTAAACTAATATATGGGATGTGCAATGTGTGGTATTGGAGACATCTTGGCAACATCTCTGCAATAATTTTTCACTCACTCTCACTATTCACTCAAAGTTAAAAGTGTATAAATGACTATTTTTAGCACTCAAATCACATTTATACCCTTCTAAAGTGGTATTTTTACCTCACTTTTTCATTGGATGTGTCAAATGCTAAGTACAAACCCTAATATGAGCTTCTTGGAGGTCCAAAATTGAAATATTTTGCTAATAGTGCACAAAATTTGCTTGTCAGAATATTTTTTTACATTTAAAAAAAAATCAAAATTTGTAAAAATAATTACAAGGGGCAATAGGTCCATCCTATCTTCACTAGGGCACGTTGGGGCATTTTTTGAGCTGAATTTTCCTATTTATTATTTGATACAACATCTAGATGCCTTCTATTATGAAAAAGGTGGTTATGGCTATGGTTTCAGGGCAAGGAAAAATTAAGAAGCATAAGAGGAAAAAAGTGATAGAGGGTAAAGAGGATTTTTCAAGAAAGTTGGAGTTGAAGGAGAAGGTCGAGAACATTGTTGAAGGCCTACTAAAAGCTTGGAGTTTGATCGAGGATGCCTAGTCTTTGGTCTTTGTTTTTCTATTTTGTCTCTTGTTGTTATGATTCTTTTTTCTACTCTTGCTAGTCTTAAGACTGTTAATGGTCGCTGGTGCCAAGAATTTCATATGTTAAATCGTGTTAATAGTTATAGTCTTCAAATGGACATTACTTTGAGGATTTTAGGTTATAACTAGATCTACTGGTGGGACTTCATGAAAAACTAGATGTGTTTTTTTGCTATGTTTGATAGAACTATAATGTTTGATCAAGAGGGTATTGGTTAAGTTTTGATTGATGGGTGGGGGAAGTGTCTTTTAGGTTTGCTTCCTCATGTTGTTGTTCTAAATGGTTGTTCTTTAAATTGTTGTACTTATTTGTAAGGATTGGGTCCCTTTCCCTACTTACTCAATAAAAAACATTTAGATGCCTTCACATTATATCAGAGGGGAAAAATGTAGACACTAAAATGTCTCGAGGCTATGAAAACCATTTTTCTGCATCGATTCCTTTTCTTCTCAGCATAATTAAATGATTTTAATTATTTGATTATCTTCTAAAGTCACATTCCTCTATGAATTAAATAATTAATTAGTTCATTTCCTTTTCTTGATTCTTCTTTGATTAATTAAATATTTATTTAATTACATTGCTAATATTCTTTTTCTTTCCATGATTAAATAAATTCTCATTTATTTAATTATTAGTCTTTCACTGCTTGGAAAGTGTGTATCTTGCTGCAAGGGATTTTTTGACTGGATTAATCATTACTAAACCATCCCTTGCAAAAATTTAAGCATCTCCAATGGTTAATTTTTCATTCAAAGCATTTCATGTGGGCTAGCTTCAACTTATTTCTTCTTTGGTTCTTGGAAAATCATGGTGTGTAGTGGCTTTGGTAAATTATAGTAGCTATTGTGAGCTTGTCATGGCTGGCAAGAGAGGAAGTTTGGTGGAAATTTTCTGGAGGTGGTGAACTATAAGAGATTTGAATTGTTTGGAAAATGGCTTATTAGCCATGGAATCTCCACATTTGTATTAAGGTCCAAGCCTAGGAAAATCCCTTTGAGGGCTTCCCATCTCACGAAGATTTGGGTATCTTGTTCAAGCTTGATTATCCGAGGGTGGAGGATTGCATTAGAAGAGTGATTGGAATTGAATTCATTAACCCAAAAGCGTGAAGGATCCTAATTCTGTCTCAGGTGCTATCAATTTTCTTGTCAACTTTGATGGATTTTTGTCAGTCTTTAAGGGATGTGAAAGAAATGGGAAAACAATAGGTTAAGGTTTAGTTTCTGTAAGACAATTCTTTACTAATGGAGGTTCAAGGCTATAATTTGTTCAAGGGTAAAGGGCTGATAGGTGGGATTTTTCCATGAAAATTGCTCAAACAATACCAGGGTTATCAAGATATGCATGATGCAATTAAATTGGCTTACCAACATAACAATGATAGGATTTTCTTGAAGGCTCTAAGAATGAATTGCAGGTGCTTTTGTGCTAGTTTATAAATTGACATAAAAGATAAATACTTTTCTATTTCTTTCTTGAGGTCCCATGATTGCTTGCTCACTGATGGAAACTTCAAATGGAACAACTGAAGGTGGCTACTCAAGCATATATGGTATTAGGTGTTCGTCTTCCCTCAAAAAGTGGTGTAGACTAAGGAATGAGGGCATCTGTGCACAAAAGGTTTCACTTGCATCCTATAGCATACATGGAAGAAGGCCAGGATGAAAATTCTCTAGTGCATATGGAAGAATGAAGGAAATATTGGGTAAAATGTGGTAATTTTTCATAGTGCAAAAATCTTAGTGTCAATTATTAATTTCTTTGTATTGGGTATCATCTATGGTTGTTGGGTTTAAAATTACTGATGTAATTATCTATAGGCCTGTTAAGTCTATTATACTATAAGACTTTTTTCATGGGGTAGGGAGAAATAGGTATGTTTAGTGCTACAAAAAATAGGAGTCATGAATATTTTGTCTGATGCAGGAGTTGGGGAAACATGTTTTTGAATCAACAATATTGTTTTTCTACTGACTATAGTAGATTAGAAAGCAAAGACTCAAGTAATTTTTCCATTTTTAGTTAGCAAAGTGATACATATTTTTGTAAATCTATTTTATAATCTAATATATATATAGGCAATGAATAATCATTTTTTATTATGTATTTCTTCATATCCTCTCCCAAATTAAATAATATGAATATTTAATTACCAAGATTCCCTTCTCAAATAAAATATTATTATTTTTTTGCCTCCACTTTCTCTTTCAAATATCCACCATTGATAGCCTTCAGTCTTCTTTTAATCTTAACAATCTATCCTTAGCCATCCCTAACCCTACCACTACATGGTGCATGTAACCTCAACTACTAATCTTGGAATATTTTTGGCTTTTGATCTTGACCATCTATTTGAGAAAGAGATTTGTCTCCCTCCTTCCAACCGTACAACACTATCTCCAAAATTCTTGCTATCATATCACTATCACTTGTAGGTACTCGAGCTCAACAAAATTTGAGGGAAAGCTTGCATGTTGAACAAAATAGAGGAGATTCAAGGAAGATGAATCAATTTCAACATGGGAAGTTTGGTATAGCATTGGTTTTATTTGATTTCCATTGTTGTTTGCACTTTCTTGTTTGGATTGGGATTTTAGGCTTGAATTTTAGGTAGTTGTGGTTGCTACTGTTGATCCTCTCCTTCATTTACAAATTTGAACCCTTCCTACAATATCTTCTCACTAGTAGAATTTGGAAAATAAATGACTAGGTGACTAAAACTTTTAGTCACAACAACTAAAAATGACTAAATTGTACTAATTTTTTGCAACACAACATAAATGAGTAAATAAATGATTAATTTGGTCATCGGGTAAAAAATTATTTAGTCACACAAATAAAAATGACTAAAAATTTAGTCACGTGAGTACAAATTAGACAAAATTTTAAAAAATATTTGGAGAAATGGTTAGTGGGAGTCATGTATTGCACACAATTCTGCATTATTCTGTGTTTAGAATTTGGCGTTTATGCAAATTAGACAACTACACTGAGGCATGCAAACTACACTAAGGCACCTCATTTTGAATTACAATAGCTACTTGCATGGGAACATGAACTACATAGGTGCTTTGAGTTACAACAACTACTTGCATGGGGCGATAAAGATTGTTTGGAGAGGACCTAGAGAATTCTGAAAAATGTAGGCAAGGACTTTGGTGTTTACTACAAAGTATTTGAATTTTGAAGCGAAGTCAGATTTGGGGATGCCCTCTACAATGAATTCAGAGGTAATTCAAAACCCTCATTACATTAAACACAAAATCTATAGCTTTTTGATTGGAAACCTACAGTAGTTATAATCTACTGCTCTTAATAATATTCTTTTACAATCTTGCCACTATTTTGCTTCATAATGTGTTTGAGCTAAATATCATAAAATTTGGGTGTCAGTGCCAAAATAGAATTTCCTCAAATAATTTTGATACATTTTCACTGCAAGCACAAATTGTCTTTCTACAAAGTAAACATGTACTAGATTTACCCCCACATCAGGCATCTGAACAAAGATGTTTCTTGCTACAACTTATTGTACTTGTGTAAAAATTTTCTTTGCAATATCAAATTGACCCCTTTCAGCTAGCACAATTGCTACCCCATTTGCAACATAAACATTTCCTGGTCTCTATGCCAACAATTTACAATATAGTTCTCTATCCTTCTCAAGATGTGTTGCAACCTCATTCTTTGGATCCCTCTTCTTATTGTGAAAAGTTGCAAAATAATTCCAATTTCCAAGTGAAATTACAATATAAGAATTTTTCACATTTGATTCACTTTGTGCAACTTTAATTGTTTCTTAGGAAATAGATAGTTTTTCTAAGTTCCCTTTGATAATACTTGTTGGCTCTATCACTTGACTATATAAGAAGGAAATCTCATAGGTGGGTAAGATCCAACTCTGATACCATTGTAATGTCCCCAATTCTAGAACTTTCTTATTTTATGGAATTTTCCAATTTTATGCCCTCCTTTTTAGCATTTTTTATTACAAGAAAATGAGATATTTCATAGATATAGTACAGTGCAAATAAACAATGATATGGAACCAATTTGTAGATTAGATAAAGTCTAAAAATGAAAAATATTGATGTAATAAATCAAATACTTGTATTGATAGGAAAAATGGTGTATGGAATAGTAAAAAGTGGTTGTTATGAAGCATACAATATGGACTTACGTTCATCCCAACATTCCTAAAACCTCAACAATAATAGATAATATATTCTTGATACTTGGATCAAATATGAAGTCACCACAATGATAAATACATGGGAATCGTGTGGATCTATGAGATTTTCCTTTCTTAAATTTTCTAAAGCCCTCTTTGCCTACAAATTTTAAGCTCTCACAATTCTTAGGGTGGACCTTTAGAACCTTTTCAAAATTTGAGAGAGAACTCTTAATATCTCCTAGCTTCAATTGAACCTATCCACAAAATCTTGTGGCCTTTGGCTTTCCTTGACTGATACCATGTAGGAGTGGCCAGTGGTGTCATAATCACCTTTGCTATGATAAGATCATGCAAGATTGTAATATGAATGATATTTCAGGAGAGGGTGGTCAATTGAAACAAGAGTTGTCTTAGTCAAATTTTTCACAAGAAAATGTTGCCCTATGAAGACAAAATTGTTTTCTAAATGATTCAATTCCATTGCATAGTATGGTTATAATTCAAAGGCTCTACGCATCTTTTCCATTCCTTCATGAACACTACCTTTTTCACTAACTATGAGAATCCTACAATTAAAAAATGTACAAAATTGACCACATAGATTTTTCCCCATTTCAAATAGAAAACATGCCAAAAAAATGCATTTAAAGCCTACTAAAAAATTCAAATAAAATCACATTGATTTCGTGCCAAAAAAAAACATGAGGCCATAGCTTGTTGATTACTATTATTACTTCATAGATTTTTTCCAAGCATCCATTGCTTGTTTGAAATCACTTGTTTTAGGCTTTTAGCCGTAATAGCAAGGCAGTGATTAGACTTGTATGAAAAATGTGGTAGCATAGACAAGGCAATGAACTTTGGAAAAAATGCCTCAAATAAATGTGGTCTCATGGTGATGGAATTCGATGATGAATTCCATGAAAAATAAATTGTTATAGATTGTCATGGAATTCCATCACCATGAGGCCACACTTCTTTGAGGCATTTTTTCAACCAATTCACTACCTTGTCTATGCTATTACTTACTATTACCCTTTGATAGATTTTTTCCAAGAATCCATAGCTTGTTCGAAGGAACTTGTTTGAGGCTATTAGCCATAGCAACAAGGCAATGAACTATTTGATAAAATGCTTTGGTAGACAATATGTATAAAAAATGTGGTAGCATAGACAAGGTAGTGAATTGTTTGAAAAAATGCCTCAAATAAATGTGGTCTCATGGAATGTCATGACAAGCAAATGCAATTGGCGGCTGCTCCTAGTTATTAGTTATGCAATGTGATGTAATTGCATAACTGCTTAGGTTGAATTTGTAAAAACTGTATTGTAATTAAAATTTTATCATCTATCAACATATAGTTGTTAGTTATGCAATGTGAAGTAATGCTTTGAGTTTGAAAGATGTGCAATACAATGTAATTGGTAATGCAAATGATTATGATGATGTGTTGTCACCTTAACTAGCCTGTCACCTTAAAAGGTTAGCTTGTCACCTAAACTTTGGTTATATGTATGGTGTAATTTATTATTGAATGTAATTCATTCTTCTTATTTTTCTTACTTTGGTTGAAATTAATTTTGTTTAGTTAGAATATAATTTCTTGTATGTCCTCTATATTTTCTAGATGCTAGAATTTTCTTGTATGTCCTATATGATAGATTTAGTTTGTAATACAACTTCTAGCCTCCACATGCATTGAATATGCTTGTGTGAAGGAAAAAATAATGAACATTTGTGATTTAATAATACATATAGATATCTTAACATTAGGTGAACTAAGCCTCCTCATTACAAACAAAGCAATGATCTCTTAAGTTTGAATGACACTGAAAACTAAAACTAAGAGGCTTCAAAATTAGAAAATTGTTCAATTTTTTCAATAAAATGATATCTAAAATACTACATTCACAATATACCCCTATATTCCCACCTAAAATACATATAAAATACAATCATATACAACATTATCAACAAATAATTATGACCAAAATTCGAGCACCAGATTAAATCTTCTTCTCCATTGATTACTTCATATATATATTGCAATATAATAGAAGTCTCCTCATATATATTTTTATAAATGCCTATGATGATATCAAAATTCAATCTTGGTTCCTCTTTTATAAGAGAAGCAACAAGCTTCAGACCCTTACAAAATATGGAATCTTTTCAAAATTCATGCCTCTTTGTATAAACTAAACTTTAGTTTTTCTTAAAACATAATTAAGAGAAAACAAATAAAGTAGATAACTAATGAAGTCCGCAACACTCATGACACCATAGTTCGTTAATCTCTGTAAGGAACCAGTGATCATTGAAGACATGTTCAAGGTCCTTTCTCCATATTAGTTTATCTGAATGTCTGGTTCTTCCATTATGATAGCCCCAAAGCCTACTATTCTGGAGGACCCAAATACTTCTACTCCCACTCATACACTGTATAATCATTGGCCATTTGTATTCTTGAATTTTCAATATATTTGCAAGGTGAATCTTCCATCGGTTGTCTCGTAACACTATGCCATCCATGATAAACTTAGAAATCCAACATCTCATGCTATTACTCCATCCATGATTAAGTTGAACCTGTCAAGGCTCAATTCACCATCCTTTTGTATGTGAGTGATGCAATGTGGAAAAATTTGGCCAAATTAAATATTTCTTTCATTGAGGTCCTTCAATTGGTCATCATCTTTCAATATTTTTTGGCACAAACCACTACTTTAGAGTATGAAATGAGTCTATTCTTGTTATGATCTTTTGGTCCTCTCCTTATATAAATTGGAATTCATCTATAACTATTTTAGACATTTTCTCTATAGGTTTTAATACAATAGGATCCTTAATACTCGTCTATAAGATTCCACACAACATTAACAATGTGTGGTGTATGGGATGCCAGTTTTTAAAAAGGGGATCGAGTATGGGTACATTTGTTTTCATCTAATCAATTTCCTATGTCAGTGAGATATAGCAATCATACAAACTTTCCAACTTATCCAAAATTAGCTTTATCCTATGCTTGAGGACCTTCTCTAAAACATTACAAATTTTCTTTTTCACTCCTTCCTTACCCTCATTGTTTGCTTTCTTTAACTCTTCAATCTTTTGTCTAAGAATTCTCACTTGTTCAGTGGAAGCACTTTCTATATCAACTGGTGGAGTAGGAGGAGGCTAGTATAACATTATTTCCTTGTTCTATGAGGGGCCTACTCCTTTCAATTGTTCCTTCAACTTCACGTTTCCCATGAAAAACTTATTGAATTCATAATTTAAAAATTTTTGTTTCTTTTTGTACTCTCCTAATCTAGCTTCCATATGCTTAATTGCAACTCAAGTGAACATATATGAATGCATTGTCATGGTTGAAACTTCTAGAGGAGATGTATCCTTTAATGTTTTCACCATAGCTATCCATTTCATTTCCTGCACTACATCTAGTAACCTTGGTTTCTTTGTACTCTTTTGTTTGGCCCAAAATTCCAAGGTTTTAATCTTAGGGTTATACCATGTGCCACTTACCCCTTCATTTGATTCAAACTCAATAATCAACATTGGGTCTTCTTATGTTCTCACTTGATCAAGTAAAAATATTTTCTTTAATTTCATACCAAGGACAATAAGTATATTAATTTTCAAAATCATCTCTTTAGCCTCTTGTGGGCTGACATCAATATTATCAATTCTTAATTTATTAAAATTTTGGGCTACTATTTGGTCATGTTGGGATTGCTCAACTCCCATATTATTTATTTCAACCCTCACTTAAACTCTCTCACTTTCATCTTAATCCAAAAACATTTAAATTCAAGGGTTTTGATAAATTCATCAATTTCCATGAACTTGAGAGCTGCAATTACTCTCTCATCCCTAGGAATTTCTCTTTCTCCTTGTACCTAAATATCAAATCTATCTTCAGGCCCGTGGTCTTTAGTTTCAAGCATAGGTTGGTCCACTTCAACATCGTCCTTCAAATTTCTTAACACATTAACTGATTCTTCTATATCTCTATCCTCCTCACTTATTTCATAGGAAACAATGGGTCTATCTGGTGTCTTTTGTTTTTTAGAAGGTGGTTGTTTGGGAGGTGATCTTGGAGAAGCATGACATACTAAAATGGTATTGAGATTTGATTCTCTAATTACAATACCACTTGGCCTTTTGCGAGACAATTTGGCAGGTCTCCTCATCTCCACTGCAGACTTATCATATAATTCATGAAACTTATCAATCATCATATCAATCATCTTAAGAGGATATAATTCCTCTACAAAATACCCCAAGAAATCGTCGTGCTTCATATTTCTTTCTTCCTCAAGCCTTTTGATAATTTCCCATTTTCTCCTCCTCTCATATACCCCTTGAGGAGTGAAAAAAATTCTGATTACATCTTCTTTATAATCAATATGGTGAGTAACCATAGGATTGGTAAGGATGGTGTGTCTTATAAAATTCATGTAACCCTTAGGGTCAAAAGATATTTCCTTTCCAGTCTCTAAAGAGTACCTTATTTTTAGATAATTCTGCAACTCTTCAAGCGTATCAGATCCCACTAATAGTTCCCCACATGTTGTCAAATTGGGTAGAAATGTACCCTTACTTTGTTTATGCATGAAATCATTTTCCATCCATAGAATCTTCCACATGAACTCTAAAAAGAATGATCGAAGGGGCACAAACTTTGGCAGTATATGTGGGGCCTGTGGGCATCCATAAATCCTTATTATTGTGATATCTAGTAGAAAAAACCAATCACCGAAGTTAAGTATGGCCCTGCTCAAGTTTCAAAGCCAAAGGTATTAACAGTTGTAGCATAAGTGTGTGTAGCCTTGTTGGTTGGTGGCCAAGAACTCTCACAATTTTATACACAAACTCATCAAGGAATATCACATAATTTGAATTCTTACATCTGTTGTCCCATTTATAACACAATCGTTGCATTGACATCAAATTCCCCTACTGTTCATTCTTACCCAAACACATCCTTTTGGTCCATCTATATTTATTTTGGTATAATATCAAGTGGAAAAACAAAGAATATTGCTTGAATGTTATGGGGGCTCTATTTTCCCTGACTTGCAAAAATCCTTCATGCAATGCTTTCTTAAGATATGAGGCAAAATCATATTCAATGTTTGTCTTAGGGTTTTGGATCCTCATAGACATCATTATTAAACTAAATAGAATTTGATCTTGTGCATCTATACCAAGTACTTGAAAAAGATTAAAGTAGGTTTTCTTGAAATAGAATTAGAAATTTGTCCCAACAAATGGTTCAATAGCAGTAGGGAATATAGGAATCACCTTATTGTTCACACCCATTTTTATGTAAATGGGGAGTTCATCACTTTATAGGTTCTCCTCAATCTAGTATATTCTTCTTCACTTCTTTGCAAATAAATTTTAGTTAGGGCTTGTTTTTTTAGGTGAAAACATTCAACGATGGCTGCTTTAGTTAACACAACTAATGGTGAACCATCAGGCAATATCACAAACCTAGTAGCAGGATGATAACTCTAAGCCAATACCCTATGAACTCTACATCTATAAAAATATTTGGGACAATTAACTTGGCCAAATCTAATGCCCATGGATTTGACACCAAAATATTGTCCTCCTTTTTGTTATAAAAGTACCAAAACAATTCCCACTTAGAGATAGAGATAAGGGCATCTCTACAACCGTGAGCCACATCTTTAAAAAAATTCTTAAATTCTCTATCATTTGATTCAAGGAGTATATATAGGATAGACTATTGTAAGGACCTCTTTTTAACCTTAGATTCTTCCTTTTTAGTTTTAAGTTCTTCCTTCTTGGGTGTCATGATGTTTGACTATCTTACTTCTATAATTTTGAAATGTAGAATTCCAAACAATATGGTTCTCATAAAACCTATTTCACAATGAGTTTTGTGCACTTATCCAAGTTACGATGGTTGTAGAGCTTAATCTCTTCAAACTCCTAGCTCCCAACATGATAATTTTTGCAAGTGAGTGCAAAGAGAATGCCAAATTGTTGGTTTAATGGCCTCTGAACTCAGTCATGTTGACATAATATCAACCTTACACCAAGTATTTTTATCGTAGTTTGAGTTTGAATATGCACCATTAATTTTACAAGATCAGAGGGTTGATGTGATTCATGCATTTAATACCACTTTATTGCTGCCACTTTCTATAACTACCATGGGATAGAGGGGTATACATCTCTATACCACATGCTTCTTTGCATTTCACCATGGGGTAGTGAGATCCTTACCTCTATACCGCAAGCTTGACTTGTTTAACCTATGGTACTATAGTTTACATTAACAGTCACATATGGCTTACTATCATACCACATGCTTAGTCACATCCTTCTATGGTATAGTGGTTCATACCACCCTACTGTATGCCTTTATGATCTTCCTCATGGGATGGCGGGTTATTCCTTGCTATACAAGACCCTTCATTTTTCCTTCTCATGGTATGCCAGTTTATGATGTATTTAAATTCTCTCATACTTCCCAACTCCGTCCTCATCATAATACTTCCACAATATGGTGATAAATATCTTCATGTTGTCTGTTACACACCGCCAACACGCCAAGGATTTAGATTACTACTAAGGGATCATTGTAAGGGTTTGTTAAGGGATTTGGAATTTCCTTAGCTAGACATGTTTTTGCTTAAGTATATATGATGATTTTTTGGCTTTGTATAGGTCTTTTAGTGTAAGTTAGACTTAAGAAATTTATATGTTTTTTTACAGTGGGGAGGCTCAGGTCATGGAGCTTAAGGTTAATCGTGATGATGGAAATAGGCAAAATTTTAAGGTTCTAACACACCTCATGATGAACTAGACTATGTTTTTCCTTCATCCTTCTTGTGTTGTGTTTTTATGAGCTCTTTTCTTGTGAATATATCCCTAAGGAATTTTTTTTTGATGCTTGTAATTGTAAACATCTTCTTGGTTTTTTACTATAAATTCTTTTTAATCTGTAAATTGATTTCTATTTTAAGTTTCCATTTGCAGTTATCAACTTATGAACCCAATAAAGTTTTACTGATTCAAGTTGTTGATTTATACATTATTGTTTATTTGGACTTCAGGAAATGAAGACAAGGACTGTAAGGCACAAATTAGATGATAGTGATTATAATGTTTAAATTTCAATGACAAAATATGGGCACGTGTGTAGTAAAAAAGTGGCCAAGAATAGTGAATATTTATTACATCTTGGTTTGACAAGCGGGCAAGTTGAAAATCCACTAATTAGTATATTATTTGTTTAATAGTTTTTAATAAAATTTTATAGGAAGGAGCTTTATGTATATAAGACATAATATGATATATATTTTTTGTTTTATAGGAAATGAAAAGAGTGGAAAGAAAATGCGGAGAAAAACAAAAGGAAATAAAAGATACAATACCGCCATCTCGTAGAAGCTGATGCTTTTGTGATTCAATAAATGAAGTTGGTGAAAATAATAGTTGAGATGATGTGTAGCGTAGTATAGCACATGGTGATGTGCAACCTAATATAGCATACAATGAATTGTAGCTTGATATAGCACATGGTGATGTGCAACTTGATATAGCACATGGTGATGTGCAACTTGATATAGCACATGGTGATGTGCAATCTAATATAGCATACGATGAATTGTAGCCTGATATAGCACATGGTGATGTGCAGCCTGATATAGCACATGATGATGTGCAACTTGATATAGCACATGGTGATGTGCAACTTGATATAGCACGTGGTTATGTGCAACGTTGTGATGATCTCTTAGAACTAAGTCTAAGAGAGATTATTGAAAAACATCAGAGCAAAGGAACAACAGTTCTATAGATGATTTACTCAACATTAAAGGATGTGTTTGAAGTGAAATCTATAGTGACTGGTACTGATCTACCTACTCATGCCACACCTAATGTGGCTAAGGAGCTTGAATTTTTGGTTAATGAAAGTCATGAAGAGAGATTTCTTGTATTTATTGTGCCTCAGAGTGCACTTGTTGCATCTAGAACTTTTAATGGAACTAGTGGATCAGCCAAAAATATTGGTAGTGGTAATTTAATAAGAGATGTGGATGCTTTTGTCAAAAGACAATTATTGAGTCAAGATTTGTACAAATCTATAGAGAGGATTGCAAAATAAGGAAAATTAGAAGGAAATAAGTCATTCTTGCTTGAGGTATCGAGAGATGGTGAGCCAATTGGGCCAAATCTGCAAAGTGGGCCATCGAGTTGGGTGTAAGATGTAGGGCCCATTTGGATATTTTCAAATCAAGTTTGAGACTACTGGTGGAAAAATCTCTAGAAAATATTACAAGAAAAAGATGAGAATTTTGATGAATAATTTTAGATACAATTGTAGAAAAACAATCATGGAGGGAAAAGAGAGGTTAAACTCCACTCTATCTCCCAAATAGTGGGAGGTATTGAGAGAAAGTATGCATTATGAAGAATATTTGGCAAAGAGTAATAGAGGAAAGAGAGAAAGAGATAATGTGAGGGATGTATATACATTTGGCCAAGGCAGGTTGCATGCCAAAATCAACAAATTTATAGTAAGTGTATGCATTTTTGGTTCAATTTACATTGTGTTATTTATTTCATTTTTTTATTGAACTGACTATATGTTAAAATTGACATTGTATTTTAGGTAGAAAATAGTAATAGAGAAGCAGGTGCAGAAGATATTGTCAATTATATGGTAGCACTAGATCATAGTAGATCTAAGAGTAGGATGAAGTGGAAATCTAGTTCGTCAACAAAGATTTCACATCCATCTATTCAATGCTCAGTAGGAGCCTCTATAGATCATGTCAAATCAAATGAACTAGGGTACCAAAAGGTAATGAGTCACATATTTAGTCTCACTTAGCAAGTTTCATAGTTGGTTGCCTTCATTAACCCTATAGTTTATGCATGGAATGAGCATAAATCCATGGATTCAAATGAAGTAATAGGCTCTATTGATCTCATTTCTTTTCTTTTTTTTAGAATTTTTATATACATATTCCTATTAATATGTATATTAGTGAAATTTGAGCATAGGAGAATCCATCCCAGTTTCTTTATTGTTGGAGTGATCCATAAAATTTTCTTTTGGACAAATTTATAGCTTGCATTCTTTACTTGACTATTGAATTCTTTGTATATTTTTTTGCACGATGGTTAAACCACATGCAAAGCAATTTTATCAAAGCAAAAGGAAAAGAAAAATGCCTTCATGATGTCAATAGAGCCACTGATATTGATAGTGATCATGATGAAGTGGATAATAATGCACATCACAATCATCTTAGTTGTCCTAAAGTTGAGATAATTAATATAATAGTTGTTAGTTATCTATCCCAATGTTTTTTCATTCTTCATGCTTAAAATGTTCTTTTGGACAAAAAATTATAGCTTTTTCATTTTTTAAGTTGTAAGTTAATACATATGCTTACAGTTGAATTGGACTAGAGTAGTATTTATGTTTTTGTTTGCTACTCAGATACTATGGTAATCTTTATGTGTTGGTTGGTAGTTAGGCGTTAGATCTTGTTATTTCATTATGGACAT